>JAQMYG010000018.1:19599944-19615329 GCA_030014215.1 Clariallabes teugelsi
TCTCCCGCACTGGACTACACTCCCGTAAACAGCTGTCGTAAATCAACCTCTCTCTCCCGCAACAACACGCTCTTTGTTGGCGGCGTCCGTGCGATCGCCGCGCTCATCCATATGATTAGGAAAGAGATGCAACATTATGGTTTCCGTCATTTTTTTATATATTTGCGTACTGACTGGGCCGAAAACTCCCGGTACTCCAGATGGCCAGTCCGCCACTGTATATATATATTCAAATGTATATCGAAATATCGGAAATATGTTTAAAAATCATATCACCGTTATTGAAAAAAATTCTATCGCGATATATATTGATATTGAATTATTGTCCAGCACTACGCTCTCCCGATTCTGGCCTTTTTGCTGTCCCTCAGTACCGCCTCTCTTCAATGGGGGGCAGATCATTCAGTGTTATTGCACCCAACCTTTGGAATTCTCTACCACGCTACTCCGTTCTGTTAATAACATCTCAGTATTTAAATCTTTACTCAAAACTCACTTGTTTTCTAAATGTTACACCTCTGATTTGATAAACTGACCCCTTTGTTTAATCCACCTGTCCCCTGCATGTTTGTCTCTTAGGTCTTGTTTTGTCCAGTTTGTTATATTAGATTTTTTTGTATGTTTGTTGACTTAATGTTTCTCTACTTGAGTACTTCAATGTCTGTTCGTATTTTTATGTAAGCCAGTCATACCCCGAACACATTCCTGAAGTATATGTCATCAGTGACGTCTGTCTCCTTCGAAATCTCCGCATTCGTGCAGCACGCACCAATCTCACCCATAACTAATACAGTAGGAAGGTGTTTACATTTTCTTTCCAGAAATATCTATAATATTAGGCATTATGTGAAGATCGTCTTCCTTGGTGGTACACAAAACCAAGTATTTGTTACGTTGGGTCAACTTTAAATAGCTGCTAAATGCTATTTAAATTAAATATTGATTGATTAATTGAAAAATCATATGTGGATGTGTCAGGAGGGGAACAATCGTTCCTGGCAACAAAAAAAACAAAAACAACAAAAAAAAAGAAATACCAGTGGGATTATCACGACCAACTAAAAGTGTTTGACCGGCATTTTAAAACAATAATAGTTTCGCAAAACCACGTTGAGGTTCACCGCTGACGTTGTTTACTATTTTTTACTTACTGCCACTAGTATAACTGGGAAAGTAGACAGAAGTATACAGTGATGTAATGACGTGGCTCTCTAGCCCGTGGAAAAACTAAGCGAGTTCTTAGGTGGTTCGTTGTTGAGCCGGCTCTGAAGCGACATTAGCACCTGGTTCTCTTTGGTGGAAAAGGGGGTAATTTCCTGAAAACCGGCCACGAGCTGGATCGTTGAGCCTAATTCTCCTCCAGGTGTGAACGAGTGTGTGAAAGTACAAGGTGTTCCCACCTCGGTACTCTGATCATATAATGTGCTTACTGAGGATAAATAAATGAGAACAGTATTTTAAAAAAATAAGCTTTTAGGATTAAAAAAAAAATATATTATTATATATCATATTACTATAATGTTCTATCTCAGGCAGGTGGTGATGTAATAGTTTAGAGAAACCGTGACCGGAGTTCTCGGAGTGTTGAGAGTAAAACGTGTCTGCGTTAGACACTTTCTAACGATACCTAACGCTAATCTGTGATCTTTATCGCGTGTTCGTGTGGCGCAGCCGTCATGGAGCCTCAGAGACATGGGGTTGGCCGATCTGGGAGTAGGACAGCTGGACGGACTCGTGGACAGACTGTTGCCGTGCGTGACTCAGGACGTGTCCTCAAACCCCCCTAGAGCGGAGTCGCACCCCTGGAGGACGTCCTACCTGTCCACCGACTCTTTCTTTCACAACAAATACGGTGAGAGAGATAAAGATAGAGAGAAAATAAAGCCGCATGCGTGTATGAATTGTCTAAGAAATGAGGAGTAATGGAACATTGTTTATTTATTTATTTATTTATTTTCTCGTCCAGGTTTTGCCCCCAGCAGGATGGGAGCGGCATCACCTGTTTTTTGCAAACCTTTAGCGCTTCGGACCGCGTGTGCCGACATGAACATCTGGCCAGGTAACTCACTCTCAACTCTCCACGCGATTATCATGATAAGACGTCTCTATGATGCATAAATTCAAATTTATTTATAAATTTTATTCATCACAGTATGATTTGAAGTGAAATGCTTACATGACTGCAGATGACCTAAAAATGTAAAATTATTTTATGAAAAATAAGAGATTTTTTTTACAAATATAGAAAACCCTTTAGCTATAAAAAAAAAAAAAAAAAAAAAACTATTTTATGCACAAATAATATAATAAAATAGTATTGTAAAGGAATTTAGAAACCATAACAGTGTACAGGATTTTTTTCAGGAGAAATAAAACTAAATGGAATTTTTTTTTTTGTTTTTTTTTTGTTTTTTTTTTGCTTCAGATAAATAATTTAAAAAAATAATAAAGTTAAAGAATAATCAAGTCTGGAACATATTTAGTTGTGCTTAATTGTTTCGTGTTTAGCTAAAGAAAATTATATACTCGTACAGTATGTATGCAGAGTAGTTCACCTTTTTGGCATTGTGATTTTCTTTTTTTATTTGAAGCTATATTCCTTACTGTTTTCAAAACAGTAATTTGTCTTTGTTATATTTTAAAGTATGTAATGTTTTGAAATGCTGTGTAACTTCTTGTGATTTTTATTTATTTAATTTTTTTTATGTTGTCTCATAAAAACCCTAATTTTGTAAAAAAAAAAAAAAAAATTAAAGGAAATTTGTCGATTATTACAAAGGTCAAAAAAGCGTGAATCAATTCTTAATCGAAAACCGACCAAAAACAGATTGCAAAATTGATCACATCACAAGTTTCCTATACTCCCAATTTATGCAACAGCTTAAAATGGTGCAGTGCGATATAATTTAATCCAAACAGCATTTAAAAAAGACACATTTTGCGGTTTTGCTTTTCGTTTCCTCCTAGTGTCGCTCCAAAGACGAGGCTTTAAGACCCTGAAGTCCAAAACGAGGCGTCTTCAGACCGGCTTCGAACATCCGCAGGACACGGACACGTTCACGCCGTCGTTCATGAAGGTCTGATCCGCAAATGAGAGAGAGAGAGAGAAATCTGTAGGGAATGTTGGGGGAGATGGTTCATCTGCAGCCAGAGTTTTCCAAAGTTTTGTTCTCGTGTCACTGTTGTCTCTGCAGGGCTTACTCTTGCGGGACAGGGGTCAAGCTCCGGAGACTTTAGACAACCTTCTGAAAAGCAGGAACATTCCAGACGCTCATCAGGACGCTTTCAAGACGGGTTTCGCCGAGGGCTTTCTGAAAGCTCAGGCTCTCACACAGAGAACACAAGGTAACGTCGAAACACGGATTTAAAAAAAGTTTAAGGACCAGTAGTTCTGGAACGTTCTCTGAGACACAGAGGAATCGGTTTTCACAATACTCATGTGATTCTTTCAGAAGGCAGCAGATGGGAGGAGTTAATTTGACGGTTGCCAGGCAACCTGAAAGCTTTGCTAAGCGTAGTACAGGAGCTAATGAATTTAAAATTAATTACAAACGTAAGAGATTGAATTTGTCACCAAGGAAGATTCTGTTTTCTTTTTGTTTTGTTTTTAAAGGTTGTTGTTGATGTCAAGTTTTAAGGTTTGATTAAAGCACCTTTTCGTTGAGTTCTGATGCAAAAAGTGTGTATACCGTTTAACATACTTCAGTGCTATCTATGTTTATAATAATTTCCATTCCCAGTTTTAACTAAGAATATCTTTTTAATAAGTTGTAGTTCTGTGTAGAAAGATTAGTTAAAGACCCTGCTCTAATAACGATTCTGTATTTAAAATCGTTTGTCCTCTGTAGAGTCGTTAAGGCGAACGCGGCTCATCCTGTTGGTCCTCTTGCTGGTGGGACTGTACGGACTCTCCAAAACACCGTTTCTCTCAGGTAAAGCCCTCTGTTCTGATCTCCTCCGTGTGCCGTGTTTGTTTTGTAACCGCAAACGCTCACCGAGTTACCGTTCGAGTGAAAGCTGGACTTTGGGATGAAGGAGTAAAAACCGATTGACCTTTACAGATGATGTCCTGACCTCGCTCCAAGACATTCCTACATGTTTTGGGCCTTTAAAGGAGTTCCTGGGAGGCCGGGGTTTTAGACGTGAAGCTGGCAGTCTGAGAAAACTTTTTACCTTGATGGTATCCAAGCACTAGTGTAGCCGGGGATTATGCAGAGAAATAAAGCGAGTTCTGTTATACTGTACAAAAGTCCCGCTTTGACTTGAACACCTTTCTTAAAATCTAAAAAGCTATCTAAAGCTAAGCGCAATCTTCCCTTATACTCTAATTTCTATGAGCACGGCATCACATTTTGTGAAGTGCAGTGTGTGTGTGTGTGTGTGTGTGTGTGTGTGTGTGTGTGTGTGTGTGTGTGTGGCCTGCCTCTGGTGTGTGAACTGTAATCTAACCGTTCCGGACAGTGCGATTCCGAACCACATCAGGCCTGGACTCGGCAGTGGACCCCGTCCAGATGAAAAACGTCACCTTCGAGCACGTGAAAGGAGTGGAGGAGGCCAAGAACGAGCTGCAGGAGGTGGTGGAGTTCCTGAGGAACCCGCAGAAGTTTACCGTTCTGGGAGGAAAACTCCCTAAAGGTAACGCCGGCCGCAAGACATGACGCATTATTTATTCACTGATTAAGTGAGTCTCGCGTGATAACGAGGTCCTGTCTGACGTTTCCGCCGCAGGGATCCTGCTAGTCGGACCTCCAGGAACGGGGAAAACCCTGCTGGCTCGCGCCGTGGCGGGGGAAGCTGAGGTGCCTTTCTACTACGCCTCCGGGTCCGAGTTCGACGAGATGTTCGTCGGTGTCGGTGCAAGCCGCATTAGGAACCTGTTTCGTAAGCACTGGTGCACTCGTACAGAATTCGCAGTAAAGAGGGATTAGAAACAAATCACGATAACGGTGTTTCTACATTCGTGCTCATGTGTCGCACTCGCCTGTCTTTAGAGAGTGAAGTAACGAATGAATGACTAATGAAAGAATGAAATAATAGTAGTTGAAATAAAACCAAATACAGCATTTACCTTCTATTTACAGTATATACACTAAACAAAAAATAAGAATATCGAGCATTGTATTATAATTTTGCAGCTGATCAGATCGGTCTATGCATCAGGACACACAAAGGTTATATTTAAACTGTGTGACTCATTAATATCCCCAAGACCTGATGTAAGTTTTTCATCTTTCCATCAGGGGAGGCCAAATCGAACGCTCCGTGTGTGATCTTCATCGATGAGCTCGACAGCGTAGGAGGGAAAAGAATCGAGTCTCCAATGCATCCGTACTCGAGGCAGACCATCAACCAGCTTCTGGCTGAGATGGACGGGTGAGAGAGCCTCGACTATTTGTGTACACACACAGGCACAGTGCACTTATTATTATAATTGTTTTTTTATTATTATTTAACCGAATATTTTTTAATTTATTTATTTTTTCATTTGCAGATTTAAACCAAACGAAGGCGTCATCATTATTGGTGCTACAAACTTCCCTGAAGCTTTAGATAAGTGAGTATCTCCAGTCAGACGAACTTAACATGAGAGAATAACAATGTCCCCGACTTATGAACATTCGAGTTACGAATTTCCGCAGATACGAACGGACCGCGGTTCTACGTCCGGTTCCATAATGGAAGTAGCTCGCATGTATTGTATGAAAAATAGACACTACAGTGCACCAGATATCAGTATTTACAATTATATGCAATATTTTTTTGTGTGTAGTGAATATATAAAACGTCCAAAGAGAAATGAGTCGGCCTCGCCGCTTTCAATGAATCAGTCCGGGAGCACGATGATGGAAAAGGGCTGTCCTGTTGGTGAAAAATCCTAATTTCGGAAAATCCTCAACAAAACAGAGTTCACAGTCCGAAACAGCTCCGAGACAAAATGTCGTCCGGGATTCCCCTCGCGAATTTTAAGGAGAGGGGACGGCACTGTTACATTTGACACGTTAGATTAATTTCCTTAGGCGCAGTTACAGTTTTTAGCCACATGATGGCAGTGTGGGGAAAGGGGACAGATTTAGTCAAGTGGATTGGTATGCTTCACATTGTAGATTTGTGTCAAAGCTGTACTTTGTCTGACTTGAGAACAAATCCGACTTATGAACATCTTCCAGGGACGTAAGTCGGGGACTACCTGTATTAGTGATAAGTTCATGGATGTACGTAAAATAAAATTTAAGCGGTTTCATAGTGGTGAGTCGGAATGGGTTTTGTCTGGCGCCAGGTAACAGATATGATTTCTATTTTTAATTAGTTGCAAGATGAATAAATCTATAGTTCTATGTTCAATCGTCTTGCCTATGCAGACAAAACCTTTTTTTAAAAATTTTTTTTTTTACTTATTGTCTGAATTCCTGTAGCTAGTTTCTGGTACTGTAGGTTGAGCTGCTTTTAGCAAAATTGTTTAAATAAAAGGATAAACCACAAGATATAGATACTTACACACAACCGTTATCTCTGCTACTATTATTTTGTGAGTCTCCTGAAAGCTTATCTGGGCTGACGTCCGGTCTGCAGTGCGGCAGTCAGCGAACCCTGCTCTGAATAGTCCATTAGAGATAAGAGCTCTGAATGAATAATTAATCCGATGGGTTTCGTATTCTCTCCGTCCCGCAGCGCCCTGATCCGGCCCGGACGCTTCGACATGCAGGTCACCGTCCCCAGACCCGACGTGAAGGGACGGACGGAGATTCTGAAGTGGTACCTCAAGAAAATCAAAGTGGACTCGGGTATGTGTGTGTGTGTGTGTGTGTGTGTGTGTATATGATCACACACACGTATCGTGATTTATAATACATTTCAAGAATACAGTAGTAACGTTTCACTGATTTTATTTTATTTTTTTCTTAAATTTTTTATATTTATTACACTGAGTCAGTTGCAGTCTTGTTTTAAAGTGTCGAATGTGTGTCTGTGTGTTCGCGCAGCTGTGGAGGCCGAGATCATCGCCAGAGGAACGGTGGGTTTCTCCGGAGCCGAGCTGGAGAACCTGGTGAACCAGGCCGCCTTGAAGGCTGCGGTGGACGGGAAAGACATGGTGACCATGAAGGAGCTGGAGTTCGCCAAGGACAAAATCCTGATGGGTCAGAATCGCTAATAAATCACGATGACATTACGGGATTGTTGGAATCCCGATTCTATTGTACCTCACTGCGCCAAGTCACGCATGAAGTCTGTTTTTCATTTTCCGTCTTGTCTGAAATGTGTTTTTAACACGCTGCTTAGGAACAACTCCTATTATTTAGGTGCTGTATGGTTTAAACACGCACACGTCAAACGTGGCAACTAAGAGTTCAGAAAATTCCGTCTAGACTCTACAATTAGCTTTTTTAAAATTTATTTCAATATTGTGAGCAAAATGACTATCGTAAAGACATTTATTGGACGTTTTCTTGTTCATATTCTCGATTTCTGGAAATCCTTATCAAGAGCGCTGAAAATTTCCCTTTTCCTGTTTCCTGTCTCCCAAACAGGCCCGGAGCGTCGGAGCGCCGAGATAGATAAGAAGAACAAAGTGATCACGGCCTACCACGAGTCAGGACACGCCATTATCGCGTACTACACCAAAGAAGCCATGCCCATCAACAAGGCTACGATCATGCCCAGAGGCCCCACCCTGGGTCATGTGAGTCACATCGCCCGTTATCACGTTACACAGACGGGGTTCGTTCAAAATCCTAACGGGTTCTCAAGTCCGATTGATCAGAAGGTGTTGATTAATCTTACACAACACCGTCCCTGCAGATGATGGGTTTATATTATTAGTGCACTCGTTTTAATATCGTCTTTATGGTTTCTGTGACGGATGATGGAAAAGTTTTCCAGTCCTGGGATGTTTTATGAAAGGAGCCTCCGAAGGGTTCAACTCTGTCCATAATAGCTTCTTTTTTTTTTTTTCCTTTTTTTTTTTCTTCTTCTGAATGTTCTCGCTCTCTGTCGTGTCCCAGGTGTCCATGCTGCCGGAGAACGACCGCTGGAGCGAGACCCGAGCTCAGCTTCTGGCCCAGATGGACGTCAGCATGGGGGGCCGCGTGGCAGAGGAGCTCATTTTCGGAAACGAGAACATCACCACAGGTGAGTCAGAGCTCATTTAGACCTCAGTGAGCAAGTGTCACTTTATAAGTGTCGTATTTTGTATGTATGAAACGCTTATGTGCTATTTAGATTTTAACTTTTTGTGAGTTTTGTTGAGTTCTGGGAGAAAAAAAAATTACACCTACATGGAAAATATGTTTAAGAGAAATTGTTTTTCCTTAGATGCGATTTATTTATGTGTGTTTATCACTGCTGTTATAATAGCTTAATTAATTAGTTAAATTTAACAGGAGACCAAGTGAAAATTAGTTTGACTTGTGTATTTGTCTTGTCCTGATTGAAATGTTTCACGCCTTCTGACAGGAGCGTCCAGTGATTTCGACAGCGCTACAAAAATCGCCAAAATGATGGTGACGCAGTTCGGCATGAGCGAAAAGGTTCGTATCCGTTTAAGGGCGTTTTCACATTAGGGGCAAGCGATACCCAGGAACCAAACTTTGGGTTCAAGTGTTCCCTGGAACGGTCCCGGGGGCCCTAGTGTGAAAACGCCCTAAGAGAAAAATACAGCATATCAACATTTTACAGATGTATTCAGTTGATATTTTACTTTAAACATTTAAAGTAAATGTGTATACCGTTAAACCTTGGATGGCGAACATATTTCGTTCTGGAAGCGTGCTTGTATATCAAAGCACTCGTATGTCAAAGTGAATTTCCCCCATAAGAAATAATGGAAACTCAGACGATTCGTTCCACAACCCAAAAATATTCATACAAAAATAATTAATACAAAATATTAAGTAAAAATAATACAAATTAACCTGCACTTTAGCTTTAAAAAGAATCGTGGCTGGTGTGAGACAAGAGAGTGGAGGAGCAGCACCGCAGCACGAGAGAGAGAAGAACCATCGGCTCAGTTGTGATCACGTGACACTCAGCAGTACTACAGTACTCGTTTATAAAGTTAAAATTGATCACAAACGGACTAAATTACTCGCAATCCGAGGTTCCACTGTAATCATTTTAACATTTTAAATTAAAATACTTAGCAAAAATTACTTGCATATCATGACACAGCACACTAAAATAAGCTAACTAATATAAAATGAAAGGAAGTTTTGTTTACTATGGTGTGTCTGTTATTTAATTTAATAGAATTTCTTTTCCACGGTCTAGCTCGGCGTCATGACGTACGCCGATCTGTCGAAACAAAGCCCCGAGACGCAAGCAGCCATCGAACAGGAAGTCAGGACACTTCTGAGAGTAAGCCTTGTCCTGCCTCAGCGTCCACCAATTCACCATCAGAACGATTTCACACATCCGTAATTCGTTCTTCATTAAAACATCTCCCGTTTTCTTTTTTCTTTTTCTTTTTTTTCTCTCACAGGATTCGTATGAGCGTGCGAAAGCTCTCCTCAAAGCTCGTGCGAAAGAGCACAAGAACCTGGCCGAGGCTCTGCTGAGGTACGAGACGCTGGACGCCAAAGAGATTCAACTGGTCTTAGAGGGGAAGACTTTGGAAAGCAGATGATGAGTCGATGATGTGATGTGTGTGTGTGTGTGTGTGTGTGTGTGTGTGTGAGAGAGAGAAAGAGAGAGAGAGAGAGGATGTATCTAAGCACATAAGCAATAGAGCGTCCTGATAAGCTTGCACTCTGTGGACACACGCTGAAATCCACACTACTCCCTGTTTCCCACTTGGCTGAAGTTTTTCCCCGGTAGGTTCTCCACAGTGGAGAGGTGACGAGTGTATGCAGAGAAAAAAGGGGTCAGATGACGCGTTATCATGCTGCTCACGGCAGCCTTTAGGAAATGTACAGAGAAATTGGGAGGAATTTTCAACGCACTTTGTAGGTATAATGACATGGATGTACGGTACCGTGCAAAAGTCTTAGGCACATGAAAGTGAATGCTGGATGAAATAATTTTTTTAAGAACAACTATAAATCCCAGTTAACTTTAATTAACAAAACAAAGTCATTATTTGGTGTGACGACACTTTAGTGTCAAGTACAGTTAGTGTAGATTTATAAGGAAGTCAGCTAGGTTTTAATGAGAATCCTCATATTTTTCTTTAACTTTTAATTTTGTGGTGGAAAACTGACACTTGAAAATCAGAAATTATTTTGTACTGACTAAATAAAGTTTGTACTTTAAACCTTTGTGCCCAAGACTTTACCAGAGCGGGAGAGAGAGACGGGGTTAAGGGATAAACTGCTGCTTTCAAGATCATTTTCTTCTCATTTTTTTCACCCAGAATGCTGGATTACTTTCTCATAATTCCATAGGAAGGTTTGCAGATCAATGAACTGTATACGTTAATTTGTACCGATTTTACCAAAGACGGGGGTTTCACAATCTAGAAATCATAATGTACTGATGGAGAAAACTCCAGTGCTGCAGTAGGTCATAAGGTCAGAGCACAATCTAGTTGTATTCTAGATTTGAAATTTTTATTTAACATGGTTCTCATTTTCCTCATAAAAACTAAAATAGCAAGAAACATGATCTAAGAATCTGTATATATGCTGCATTATGTATTTGAGTAAAAAAAAAAAATCAACAATATTTAAAAGCCTGGCACAATCTGTAAAGGTTGCTTCATTAGTAAAAATAACACTTTATTCTTAGCGCTTATGGTTTGGTCAATACTTACTCTTTCCCCTTCCTTAATACAATCTATGTTTAATCATCTGTGTATATATATATATATATATATATCATTAAATCTATGTTTATGTTGGATCGTTTTATTGTTGTATATAAGTGTATAGAGTGTAAGTTTAAGGTTTGATGGATTTTTATTTTGGATTGAGTTCATTTTTTGAGATTGTGCATCATTAATGTGGAATAAAAACTATATGATGAACTGCGATTTAAAATCTATATATTTTTTTCCCGTTACTTTTCTTTTTTATATGGAAACTCGAAGCACATCATATCCACAGACACAAAATATGTTTAGGTTTTAAGTTTGTCTTTACAGAGCCTTGGCATATAAATGCCCTCCCTTATGAATTTTCGCCTTAAGAATTAAAATTTTGCAAGAAATTTGCATCAGTATACGAACGAACAAGCCAAGCAAAGCGAGTTTGTGATATTTTTTGGAAATTACGGAAGAAATCAATCACTAAAAAAATCAACTGGTACCAAGAAGAATCATAAATTAAGGTTAAATAAGGTTTAATATCTGTTTATCTCATATTTTACTTAATTGACATGTTTTTTCTAGATGTTTTGCTTGTTTTTATATGCAAGAATATGATTATAGTGTTGGAAATTGGTAATATTTTCCGTGCCTGGAATGGATTATCTGCATCTACATTATTTCCTATTCATATCACAATTTAAATTTTCGCTTTAAGCACTTGCCTTCAAAACTAATTAAATTCATATGCTGAGGTTCTACTATACAATGAGAAAGCACAAGAACTTAAGAGCAAATGGAGTGAAGGTTTTGCTTTTCTACATGATGCGTTTTCTCAGTCGTTAATGAAAAAACTAATGTAAAATGCTATTATACATTGTAGTTTATCAGTGTGATTGTTACACTCTTCTGCAGAGACACAAGTGTTAAAAGTTCATACATGTATACCTCTGACACTCGGAGTAAACAAAGCAACAATTAAAACTTGACACAAAATCCAGAAAAGGTTAAAAACACCGGGATAAAAGCAATGCCGTGAAGCAAACCAAACAAAATGACCAGGAACATGATGGTGAAGAAGGTTCTGAAGATGTAGCTCACTGACGCAGAGAGCACCGCCACCCCGAGAATTGTAGAAAACGCCCCCTGCAGTATGGGGTAGCCCAGATGCGAAAGCGCCTCCATGGCTTTATCGTTCGCACCAGGCTTGGCGCTGGATACAAACGTGTAGGAGATATGAGCCGAGAAATCCACAGAGAACCCGATACTAATCACCAGGTTGATCATTGAAATGGAATCCAAGCTGATACCTAGCAACGCCATGAAGCCTGAGACTCCTACAACGACTGATCCGATGGCAAAAGTGACCCATAAGGCACAAACCGGACTTGGGATTAGTATAAGTGAGATGACCAGCATCACCGCAGTAGCTATGCTGACGGTCTGAATGGTGCTGCTTGCAATCATGGTATATTGATCATAATATATAAAAGCAGGATGATAAAGCACTAAAGGGATTTTGCAATTTTGGGCAGTTTTTCTCAATGTTTCTAGCATGGTCTTCTCAGATGGAAGGTTAACCGTTTGGAGAAATAGACGCGAGGCTTGAATTCTATCATCAGTCATGTTGATGTCCAACCTCAGCATTGGTTGTTCTTGTAGAAAAGAGTGCAGATGTTCCATAAAGTCAGCTTCTGAGCTGATACTGAGGTGCTTTTCCATGGCATAACTTTCAAAAGAATGAATCCAAGAAGTGGACAAATTCCCAATGAAGGGAAGACCTTGGAATTCCCAAATGCAAGATTCCAATTCACCTCTTTGTACTTTGTCCCAATACCGGAACGTCTCATTGACCGCAATCATGACGACCGGACCGTACTCGGCAAAGTTCGTCTTTTCATCTTCGTAGTATTTTATTGCGTATGATTGATCAACCGCCAGATTCTTCAGGTCGATCCCTTCTTTGATCGCAGTGCATCCGTAGATACCGATGGAAATATAACTGATATAAAGGAGAACCACCGTTGCTTTGGCAAGACCTGTGGTCAGAATAGGTCCGTAGTACTTTCTGAAGAACAATTTCATCATGTGTTCCTCTTCCGTTCCAGTTTCGTGGTTGTAGCCTCCTCCGACGCAGCAGGCGACGTAAGCTTTCGAAGATCCAGGAAGGCTTTCCTCTGGAACTTTCATACAGGTCAACCAATGCCGATTGCTTTCCTCTCTTTTGCCATTCAATGCCAAACACGCGCCAAAGAAAGTGATGTTGTAGAGGTAGCAGAACAAGATGGCTGTCCCAGCATACAAGCAGAACGACTGCACCGAACCGAAGGGGCTCATGATACTGAGATAAAAAGACACGGCGTCGGTTAAGGTCGTGATTGTGATCGAGATGGCTGCTTCTCTGTAGGTGGCAGCCATGCGCTCTGCTACACTGTCTTGAACGTTGGTATGCTGCCAGCAAGAGATCATGATAAACATGTCATCGATGCCAATACCTGAAACAAAGCCAGTGTTGGGAAGCAGTTCTTGATTCACCATGACTCCAGGGGGGAAAAAATGTTCAATGTGGATTAGAAGTCACTTACCTAGTACCAGGAATGGAGAAGATGCTACGGTTATGACGAATGGGACGTTCAGAAGCAAGAGCAAGCCAAAGCTAGATAGCACAGCCAGTCCGGTTGAGAGAACTCCAAGGAAGGCCATCCACACTTTATTCCTCACATTGTCAAGCCTACACAGCAAAATCATTGGAAAGATACACTATCAGTTGTTTTTATATTCTTCCTGTAATTATTAGGAGCATGTAAAGTGTGAAACGAACCTTACACATGACAGGACTGAAAACAGAATGGCAATAAAGTAGGTGATGGAAAAAAGCTGTGTGACCGACTCGGTGCTCTTCTCAAATTCCTGTTGCCTTGATATGGACGTGAAATAGGACACCTAGGAAAGAAAAGTCCACTCAAGTAATGCATTCAGTTCATGGGTTATGGCTACTAATGCTTCCAAAATACCCCCTTTTTTGATATCTCAGTTTGTATGTGCAGAGCATTATTTGTTTGTCCAAACTTAAGGACAAGGTGGCTGGATAATTGTAGCTGAAGCAGGACAGTTACTAACCTGTGATACACTTTGGGATTTGCACCCATCCTAATCGACACCAGATTTCACAAGAAGATTAAAGATCTTCAGTAAGATTCTTCTCAGTTTCATTGTGGATCCAAGGACTATCCAGGAAACACTGACATGGATGGGACACCTAGGTTTCACAATGGGTTTGCACAGTGTTTGCAATTGAGAAGAACCTGACTTGGATCAATGCTACCCACCATGGATTGGACGAGTATGCCTGCTATCTCTTAGTGTCTCCTAACATTTCTACTGAGCCTAGTACTTGTAATCTTAACTCTGGTAAAAAAGTTGGTAAATTGATGGTCAGGACCCAGTTGGGTTCCTCTAGCTCATGAGATACCTTAAGAAGTCTTGACGTACCCGTGTCACGTTTGTCGACTTGTTGCTCAGCAAATCCACAAATCCATTCAACCAAGCATCCTCCAGCATGCTGTTCGTTTGCCGTAGGTAGTAAATCAGCCTCACTGCCTTGGCGCTCTGAACAAATCCGTTCCCGTCCACTTCTACCTGCCCAACGGAATGTTCCAGATGAACATCACCGAGTGCTTGGTCATGATATACAGGAAAAGTCAGGTTGAACTCATGGATGTTGCTTGCATTGTAGTCCAAAACCTTGAGAAGAATGTTCTCTTGACATGACTCGCTCACTCGAGCACAAACATCGATATAGGAGAACTTCAGTCTCTCATATTCCACACTCATCCTTTTCACGTGGTTGTCCACGAGCAGGATCTCTTCCAGAGCGTCTTCGCTAAGAACATCCGTCCTACTGGTAAAAATTGCGGATGCGTACGTACCTTCAGTGGTTAACCTCAGAGCAGAAAACAAGTTGTCATCGTTGTCGTCATCATCATTATCATCTTTATCAATGTTGCTTTGGAAGAAGGTCTCAAAGAAATGCTTCTCCATCTTCGCGTACCCGTTACGTGGCGTGAACTGCTGCACAATGTCGTTAGTCTTTCTGTCCTCGAGGAAGTAGAAACCGACGCCTAGAGTCGCAGACAGACTGAGCGGGACGACGACGAACCACCACGGATGCTGTCCGATGAATCTGCCGACTCTTTCCAGACCAGATTTGATCGGTTTCTCTACACAGTTCGTGTTGAACACCATGATGACTACGAGGACTTGACGTGCTCTGAACACTTAGGCTGACTTTTTCCAACACCAGTATCTATACTGTGACTTAACCGTCTGTCCTCCTCAGACTGCTGGTTTCTCCAATTAGAGGCACATTAACCTCTTCTGTTCCAGGTTGTTTTCTGCTCCAATACACTCATAAAGAGCTTCATAATGACCTCATGGGCTGGATCAGGTGGATAAGAAGAGAGAACCTGAAACTTTCAGATGATCAGTTGCACATGAGCACTAAGGATGAACACAAAGGTTCTTCTTTGGATCTTTGTTATCTTATAACTGGAAGGACAGTGAGGAATTGTCTCCCAAATAATCAGGCAGCAGTAAAGTTTAGTAGAGCTGAAGAGCTGTAATTTTCTGAAGCAGTGGTCAGGTATGTCC
>JAQMYG010000018.1:19622018-19635286 GCA_030014215.1 Clariallabes teugelsi
AGACTGAATCTTCGAACTGCTTCACACGAGTCGTTTACGAATCATTTAGAAATGGGGTAAAATTAAATCTATTTTTGTAGAAAACTAAAGTGTTTTTTGACCCTACGTACATGTAAACCTGTTTTAAGAGACTCATTAAGTAATATTAGCAACCTTTAAAATGACATAACAGGGGCACTTTAATATTTCTGTTGCAAAATGAATTATATTGTTTTTAATAGTTTAGCATTAAAACGCATGAAAAGTTATATATTGCCACGCAAAAAGCCATAAAGAAATTGCGGAGGATATTTATGCTTTCTGTGAAATTGCAAGTGGTTTCAACAAACAGTTATCACTTGGGTTCTAAGGAAAAATCTGCATGTATACATGAACTCTGAACCGCGACTTCGCGGGAGTCAACTGTATCGCTTCATATATTTCATCTAGAATGATTATATCCTGAAATATTAAAATTATCATTTTTTTTTTTTTTTTTTTTTTAGACTTGCCTGTTTTCTTCACGTAATCCGTTGTCTTCTCTGTATACTTGTGAATCGATCTGTAGAAATCCATCTCTCTTCCTGTACACTGACCCACCGCTTCGCATACTCATGCACATATAAAGAAACTTCTGGTATTTCTGAAAGCAGTGATCTGCCATTCTCTCTTACACGCACGCGCGCGCACACACACACACGCACACACAAACAGAGCAGAATGATGTGGAAAAATGGAAGGGGGAAGAACAACCTGTTCTACCAAGAAACACACCCAAACCAGTAGTTTAAAAGCTGACAGGATCTCTGTGCATCCGTGGTGAGCAGAAAAGCATCTCGTCGCACGGCGAGCTTCTGAGGCAGATCGATTTGTTAAAACGATATTTATTTTTTTTAATGTATATGTTGTGGTAAAACATTATCATAACTCTATAAATCTACAGGTGGTGCGCTTTAAACTAAACTATCCACATGTTGGCAAGTGGAGGAAGGAATTATTTGCCAAGTTTGTTTGAAAGAATAGAATATCAAATCAAATCAGGATCTACATGAATTACCACATAAAAGAACCGTGATGTGTAACGTAATCGATTTACATCTCGCAATCTATAATATCTAAAACTTTTATCATGTTTATCTGCTTTATTAACTGTAGTAGTAGTAGGACCACTTCTGACAATCAAGCAGTAATTAATTTTGGCCACAAGGTGTCACTGTTGGCATTTCAATGTTTTTTAATAAGTTTTTCTTGGTTTGTTTGTTTTTTTTCCCCCCAGGACACAGCCGGACAGGAAAGGTTCAGAACTCTGACACCCAGCTACTACAGAGGAGCGCAGGGGGTGATATTAGGTAAGCGACCATCCGATCCGAGATGACGACACACACACACACACACACACACGGGTCATTCATGTCTTAGTAGTGTTTCATCACTGAACATCTGTGGGAGCAGTGACACGGCCAGATCGACACGTCAGAATCTCAACAACACGGTCAGCTCAACAGCTTCTACTTTCACATGCTTGAGAGTAACCATTACCAAGCATGGGCGGGGCTTAGGCGTTGATCACGAGTCATGTTTACATGCACACAGCACCGCTTGGTGTTAAGATCTGAGGCTGAGGTGGTGGTGGGGGGGGCGGACTTTTTTTATATAAATATTTGTTTAGGTATGAATGCAGGACTTGATAGTTAGTTCGGTTATGAATATAAAGAGCCTGGAATGAAAGCGACATACTGTATAGTAACTACTGTATACTTCATCAATATACAGAGGGGCCCAAAAATGTTTACACACTTCAACATGAAAAATATGTATGCTAAACAATTTTCTTACAAAATGTATATAAACATCAAAGTGGTAGCTGTAAGGCCTGTTTGAATTACGTAGTCACATTAGCCTCCAGACACTTTTGATTTCAATGTGGATTTCTAGAGTCCACAAGGGTCATGATACTACAGTAGGAATTAGAAATATCATGCGGGCCCGCTATTGTTTATTGTACACATCCTTTATTTACTGTGCGTAGTGGACGTCTTTATACCATACATCACATGTTCTGCTGTTTTCGTCGGCTCTCTTCTGACGGTCACATGATTACATCGACGTTGATGCGACTACTGACATCTTTAGAGGAAACATAACAGTCGGTTGATCATCGGATCAGGTGTTCCTTTTAAAGTGGCGCGTGAGCATAAAAATGACCGTCCTGGAGCGTAACAGCACGGACACGTTTATAGGTTTAAAAACCAGAGAAGCTTCTTGACTCTGGAGTCTCTCGCTCATGAGATCATCCAGGAATAACCTTCACTTGAAATTTCTTACGTTGAATTTAGAAACTCGTGCAAACCCAAGTGACAGAAACCAGACGGCAGCGGCGTCTCGTGTCCGGTGTCGAGCTGTCATCGCCGGTCCGTTACAGACGGAGCTGCGCAGCGTCTCCGAGAGATCCAGCACAGCGATCCGAGTCGAGTATCAGCTGGACCATCTCAGACGGCGCTGTTTACGTGAACAGATCTGGCCCGATCATACCGGTGCCGTGTGTGTGTTTGCTAACATGTCACCATCGATTACTCGACTAGTACCTTCGCCCTGCGTGCCGGTTAAACACCGTGTCCTGGTTTATCGTTCCCCAGCACGCTAAGGCTTTCTCTGTCGACAGGGTGGTATCGAGGACACGATGCGCAACACACACACATTCTGGTTTAAAATGAGCCGCTTTGTAAATATTAAGAGCTGGAACTTGTTTAACAAGGTGCTAACACACACACACATACACACAGAGCAGGAACTCAAGTGCTAGAGCTGTTGATTTTATCCGAGGCAAAATTTCCAAATATGTTTTCAGAGAAACGACTGGATGAACTGTTTTGTGTTTTTCAGTGTACGACGTGACGAAGCGCGACTCGTTTACGAAGCTGGAGAACTGGCTGAGCGAGCTGGAGACGTACTGTACACGCAACGACCTCGTCAAGATGCTCGTCGGGAACAAAATCGACAAGGTTCGCTACAGCAGTGAGACGCCCGTCTCGCATACGAATGATTCGATCACACACTCGGGGTTGTGCTGTTAGAGGAAAACAATCAAGATCGGTGTGGAGCCCCTGTTACAACATTAAAGTGTTTTATTCCTCTTAGACCACTGCGGTTTGTCAGCATTATATTTATATATGTAGTACATAAGGTACTGTGAAAAAATATTTGCCCCCTTCCTTTTTTTTTATTTTTATTTTTTTTGCATATTTGTGACACTTGATGTTGATTCAGATCATCAAACTGAATTTCATATTACAGGAGCACGCTCATAAGTCGGATTTGTTAGTAAGTCAGACAAAATTTTTTTGTAGGGCGACTTACAGACACACACACACACGCTGGTCAAATGTAGCCATGAACCCTCAAACACTAAACTGGCCAGTGTTTGAGTTTCATTGTCCAGCCTCTATATGTGTGTGTTGTAGAAACATTAGATTATTGAAATTAATTATTTTTTTGTTTATTTGTGTGATTTATTTATTTATTTTTCCTGCAGGACAACCGCGAGGTGGACAGAAACGAGGGTCTGAAGTTCGCTCGTAAACACTCCATGCTGTTCATCGGTAAGCTTGTTCCTCAAAACATGTAACGTTTGCTTTATAAGCAAACTGTACTGGTCGTCGTGCCTGTTTATTTTAAAAAAATCAAGGATACAAAGTATCAAGAATCATCATCTACTCGATGCGTACAGTCTGAAGTTTAATAAGATCAAAGTGTTAAAATAATGGTGATGTGTTTCTGTGTTGCGTAATTCACTGAACTCTGCGTCTAACCTGACCACCGCTCCCGGCTCGAGTCATCCAGTTGCCTTGTGCTCTACATGATGATGTCATCAGCGTTGCGTCAGAGTCTTGTATCCCTGAACTCTTCTAGCCCACGTGTTTCAAAATACACAATGTCAAATATCAAAGGGAAGCGAACAGGAGACGGTGCAGTAGATGTGAGCTATTGAAACAGATTTAAACATGTATAAAAGGGGCGTTCAAGTCAAACCGGGACTTGTGTGGTGAATAAAAGTGATACTTCCCACTGATCATTCAGCCGGTGGAACTCCTGATCCTTGAAAGACACACACTCAAAAGTCCTGGTTTGACTTGAACACTACTCTTATGTCTTATATCTCTTTATGGTTATGTTCATGCTTTTTTTTTTTTCAACTGCAGCAGTTACAGTAGAGCATATAATTAATCATGACTCCCCCTAGTGGTCAGGCAGTGATTACAAGACAACAAATCAAAGAAAAAATGCAAAAGAATTGACCGTGCATTCCTCAGTAAATAAGCAATAAAAAAAACATTCTGAAGCGTAACCGATTTATTACCGCCCTGATTATTCGTGTTGTTTAAATCTCATCCCTCATACTTGTGGTTTCTCCTCAGAGGCGAGCGCTAAGACCAAGGACGGCGTCCAGTGTGCCTTCGAGGAGCTGGTGGAGAAGATCCTGCAGACCCCGGGCCTGTGGGAGAGCAGCGCCCAGAACCGCGGCGTCCCGCTCGGAGAGGAGCAGACGCAGGGCTACGGCGGCTGCGGAGGATACTGCTCGCTCGTTTAACTCTCAACTATTTCACCGGAAAAAAACGAAACAAACGAACTGCGATTCCTGGCTTCTGAACGAGAAGCGAAGGTCGGCTCTGTCCGGGCAGCCGAAGGACGCTCACACACACACACACTGTCTGTCCTTCCACTTCGGTTTCTGTATGGTGTTTTAATCTAACTTATCATAGAGCCGCGTTGAATTACCGTTGCTGTCACGACGTCACTTTTACTGAAGCAGAAGGACCGATGCTGACATCATTCTCTCTCTCTCTCTCTCTCTCTCTCTCTCTCTCACTCAGTGTGATAATTATTACAGAGTAAAAAACAGGGGCAGTTAATTAAGTGGAGAATCCCCACAGGGTGGGATTAGTTTCTCGAATTTAGAGATTAACTGTGCTAAAATTTTCCATCAAGTTCCACTCTGTGCTTTCGTCCCCAAGCCTCTTTGCTTCATCTAATCCAATATATTTGCTTTATTTTTGTAACAATTTGAGTGTCGCCTGCTTTTTATTATTATTTTTTCCCTGCACCAAACACCATCCTGTTTGCTGTCTTTATAATGTTCTTGGCTTAGCATGCTCCTGGTAATGTTTCTTGGAAGAATATTCATACAAAAAATATATATGGAGTGCTATTTTTTTCTTCTTCTTCTTTTCCCCCCTCTTTCAGTTCATATTGTTTTTTGCTTTATCGTCTCTGTAGTGACTTTTACATCAATAGAACATTTTTAAACGCAATAACACTCTTCATTCCCAGTCATGGACCACTGATGTGTATTATTATTATTATTATTATTATTATTATCCTGGAATGCGAGTCCTGGGTTTCTTGTCGTCCTAAAAACTGCATGTTTTTATTTTTCTGACTTTCCTTTATTTTAGACATCGTTAAACCTCTAACCGCTGCGTTAAACACGACCGTCGTTCACTGTTGATCTAACATCACACTAAAGCGCTAGAACTGTTAGACATCGGTAGTTCAGAAGTCCTGATTGATTTCATTTACACTGTTCCTGATCAGTAGAGCGGTAGCACGCTCGGAGAGGAAAAAGGGGTTCTGTTCCCCGTCATTGCGGGTCGCACCGGACCGGAGCAGACAGAAAAGTAAATCCTGTACACTATATCAACATTTTGTTCAGCGATCAGTACCATTACACCCAGTGTATCTATATCCGAGAGCGTATATTAAACCTGATCTTATTTTAAAGTACTTTCTTAAAGTAAATCAGACGATCTGATTGTTTAAACCCATTTTGTTTAAAAGTGGCTATATGTAAAAGTGATGTTAAAGCATGTTAGCCGTCGCATTACCCGATATTAGCCGAACATCTCTCAAGCAGACAGCATGCGCAGTCGGTGTCATCGCTTCCCGTTTGCACCGATACACACACAGTACTGTGAAGTCTGTACCAGGAGCACGTTTAACGTCACAACAGTTTAAAAAAAGATGATTTTTAAGAAAGGTTTTTAACCTGACATTTATCAGATTCAAGAGAGTTTAGCCCTTTTTTTTTTTTTCATAATAATGAAAAGCTTTCGTAAAATAAAGCAAACCAAATCGTAGACAAAGTTAGACAAATATTCTGAGCCGAATGGTTCTTGTGCCTTCAAATTTACATATTAATATAAATAAAAATCTGACAAACTATAAACAATTAAACCTCTTTTTTAAAATTATTTTAGATTGGTGGAAATTCGAACAGTTAACAAATTCCAACATTCTTTCCCCCCTGCATACAGCTCGTTTATTAGTGTCGATCTCACGAGCAGATCACCGAGCTGTCGAAGGTCCTCGCCGCTCCGAATTGGCCTGATTTTAAAGTGTGTGTCCTGGATTGGATTCTGTATTACCTTAAGATCGGATCAGATTGGAAGTGTGTCACTGAGAGCATTAGTACTGTTTTCTTTTGCAATAAAAGTCATTTAATCTGCCTGCCTCGTAGTTTTCTCTTCTAGACCGTACACACAAGATGACTATTTTATATGGATTTTTCATCTTCACCTTTTCATCTTTACATTTTGAATTTTTCTTTCATACCCAAAGTGGCTCCAAAACTAACAATAAAAAAAAGATCAGAATCAGACCTGGTACTACTCAATACCACTTAGCTTTTTTTTTTTTTTTTTTTTTAAGTGATCTGAAGTCAGTATTCTATCAGAATCAGTCCTGAACAATCTTTTCAGTAAATAAGGAAATGATCTCTGCGTGAAAAAAAAAATTCTTCAATTCTGATACGAGGGGTGTTCGGATCAAATCAGAACTTTTGATTGTACAGAATAACAAAACGCAGGTATTAGAGTAAATAAACTTTATTTTTCTATATAATCCCCTGTTACAGTACTGCACTTATCCCAGTGTTTCACTAGTGCTCGGACCCCATCAAGGTATAAAGTTTTCTCAGTGATCGGCTTTAATTAAAATTAAAAACCCAGGGGCTGGTAATTTAAATGTTTGCTTGAATTTGTACTTTTATTTCATGAATCACATGAGTTTTTGGTCCTGCTGTATAAATTCAGCGTTATTTAAACATACATCATGTTTCTCGGTTCTTTAACATTTCCTTGGACTTCTAGAGCGTCCAGTTAGCGCTGGACGATACGACGATATCCGTGTAATGATGTCATGAATACATATTTTTTAAAAATAATCCTTAAAATAGTTTCTTTCAATGTTTCAAGCGTTCTGCAGGCATTAAATTGATTACCGAGCTCTGTTTAACAGCTGAGAATCTTTACAGATGTTATGCAGCACATCTGTTTTGCAGGCCGTTAGTTAGCCGTGATTCATGTCATGTTTTATGAATGTTACAAATTAGCATATGATTATTATTGTTTTTATTTTTCATCATATTGCCCAGACCTAGTTATAACTTGGATCTCAGATGTTCTTGCACTTGAGGCGTTTTTTTGGACTTCCAGGATCAGGTGTATTTATTTCGAGATCAGACCGTGCAATGCGTTCATTCAATAAATCACCTGAAATCTGGCAAGTTTTCTTCAACTTCTTGCCTCAAAACCAATTTCGGGGTTTTACAATGAGAGAAGTTAAACCTATTCAATTTTAATTACTTCTTTACTAAAGGCTTCATTGTGCTATAAAGGAGGCCGGTGTTTAAATGTATTAAATTTGAATAATAAAAAGGGAAAGAAGTTCCTGTATATTTATTTAAATTAGGTATTTATCATCTATCATATTGTGGCGTGAGTTTGAGAAATTGAAAATGAACTCCAGATGACCAGAGACAGTTCATTAGACAGACAGGAACTTGGTCCTCGCGTCTCGGTGTCCTGTTACTGTGTCAATAAGCGGAGAGAAGACCCCAAACATGGCCGCCTTATGGCAACAAATACACGGATGAGTAGAGCCATTCATATTCCGTGTTATTGCAGACGCGTGTGGTTCACGTCGATCAATCACTCGTCCCGGTGAAAGACGGACGCCGATCGCGTGTGTTAAACAGACACACCTCAGGAATGGGCCGTTATTAAATAGCTCTAATGTCATGCTGCTGTTTTTGCTGAATGTGTTTCCCTAATGAAGGTTATTCGTGACGGTTATAAGGTTATGGCGCTCCGCCGGGCAAGACGGATGTCAGTTTCGAAAGGAAGCTGTATAACGTTACAGGAAGCCTGATTTGTCCCATTATGATGGCGGCTCTAGATGTTTGTCTTGGTAGATTTCTGACTCCGTTCATGTATTAATTAAACCCACGTCTTGGACGGGATCTTGCAGAGCACATGAGGCTCCATGTGATTATTTCTAACAATGATATTAAAATCAGGAATATAAATTCCTGAGTCCATGATTTTTACATACACAGACAAAACAAATGGGGCTGGAGCCTATCCCAGGAGACTTAGAGCACGAGGCGGGGTACAACCTGGACGGGGTTCCCATCCATCACAGTGCTCACACACATTATTCACACCACAGACAATTTGGAGACACCAGTTAGCCTAATCTGCATTTGGGAGGAAACCCACCAAGCACGGGGAGAACATGCAAACTCCATGTGCACAGACTCGAACCCGGACCCTGGAGGTGCAAGGTGACATTGCTAACCACTACACCACCCTGTCACCTGCGACTTAAACGTGGCCTTAATTCTTTGAGTGGTACATAAACATAGTATATTTAAGTAATATCACAGGTTCGAGGTTGTGCTGTTGTGCTGAATATCAGCACGGCTGTGATGACAGCCAACAGTGTGATATTGCTTTCATACAGTTCCACAAACACCATTTATTATTAACAGATTAAGACTTGTTTGTTTAATAATCAGTTATTTTGCTCCAACTAACTAACTAACCGTGACTGGCGGATCTGGCGACCTCATAAGTTGTAAATCTCATAAGTTTATCTTTATATTTCTACTTATTCTGCTTTAAAATATCAGCTTTGTTAACTTCCTAGTTCTTGGGTTAAATCCCAAATAGTGTGAAATGGAAAGCTAGTGTGCTATGTAGGGTCCCTTGTTACACATAACAAGTAGTGCCCTTGATCAGGGGTTAGCGAGGGATTTGGGATTCTGCCTTGTGTGAGAAGCTACAGTAGTTAGCTTTGTAACTGTAAATCAAAGAACACGGACGGTTCAGAACGACAGCAGTTACTAAGGAGACGAAGTGTTTAAGACGACATAACGTTATCAGATGTGTGTTCTTACTGAAAGTGCTTCTGTGTCTGGTTGTGAATGTGGGTTTTGTCAGGCAGCTGCTCTCTCCTCAGTACTGCGGACCGTACAGACCTACCGTCACACACGCTGAGACACACAGTTCGTGTCATTAATGATTAATAATAATAATGATTAAAAATGAATAATATTAGAACACCTGGGATGTAGAGTGGTACATATTGTTAATTGTCCCAGTGCTGTTACTGTCTATTATCAGCACTTGTGGAATCCCTCTCGTCCAATCAGATTACTCGGTCGGAACTACCTGTTATATAATATAAGGCAATATATACAGTAGAGTGCAGTATGTAATAGTTTAGGTTACAGTGTAATACATTAAGGCTACTGAGACCAAAAATGTCAGCTATAATAATTTATTAAGAATATAAGATAGCATTATAAGGTGAAAGATATTTTAAAGCCACAAATGAATATATTAAGGCCACTGAATCATTTATTGAATTCACAAGATAATTTATTGAATACTGAAATAAATATATTCCTGTTATAACATTCTTGCATTCGTCTTTTCTATCCTGTACAGGGTCATGTGGGCTTGGACAACTTGTGTCACTAAATGTTTTTAATCTTAAAAAAATGTTGGTTGCCTTGGGATAAGTATTTCGTTGCCATAAAATAGATCTGAGAAACTTATTTTTAAATTATATATATAAATATTTATTATATATTAAACATACATCACTTAACCACCATGTGACCTTGGCAGCTTGGTAGTCTAATCATAATCAAATGACTCCATTTAGTCTTTGGTTCAAAAACCATCACACAGTCAGTGACTACCTGAAGAACAGTTGAAGATCAGTGAGTGAAATCAGACTGTCAGAAGTTCAAAGCCCAGCTCTACCAAGTTGAGCTCCAAGTCTGGGCCCTTGAGCAAGGCCCTTAACCCTGTCTGCTCCAGGGGCACCGTATCATGACTGGCCCTGTGCTCTGACCCCAGCGTGGACTACATGGGACATACAGAACCTGTCAAAACACCTTCGAATTCAATTCATGTGTTTCATATTTAGTGATTTATTGTCCGCATTCTAACAAGAGTCAGGTGTTATTTTAAGACATGATGGTCGGCTGTTCTGGAACGGTAGAGAACGAGAACAGTATTGTGTCAAGTGCATTTGTAAAACCCAGCAAACTCCATGATGATGAAACTGTCTCTCATGAAGACCTTCACAGGAAAACAAGCCCAAAACTGACCTCTGCTGCAGAGGAGACGTTCATTTAGAGTCACCAGCCTCAGAAATCACCGATTAACAACCAGCACCTCAGATTAGAGCCGTTATGAAGGATTTCAATATCAACTATTTAAAGGAGATTATTGCAGATTTTGGATGAACACCTTCACCGTTGTTTTACAGCGTAGAAAGAAATAACAATATCAGGAACGACCATGAAAGGGTGTCCAAACTTTTCACAGGTAGTGTACAAATGAAAAGAATTTCACTGTGCTGTAATGTAATGTATATGCAACAAAATAAAGGCTTTCGCTTCTTCTGTGGAAGTCATAGACGTCACCCGACTCCGAGTCCCGTCTCTGGTGAGGATCTGCTTCTCTTCACTTCCTGCTCGCATCTGGCCATTTCATTTCTTTGCTTCTTTTACACAAGTCTCGGGACACGTCTCAGATCCATCTGCAGCACGAAGCACCGTATAGTGTGGTCTGACCCGTGTCCAGAACCGGAATGTCACCAAGTATCACACTACACACTACAGGTATACATTTTAGACAGATTCTCGCTGCTTTTGTCAATAAATAAAAGGGAACAGTTCAGATCAGGAGCTTTTCCTTCTCCATATTCCTCCCTTCTCATCATTCTAGAACTGTACCGGGTTTCGTAGATATTGCTATAAATACATTAATTAATTAATTTGATATTTTGCACACAAAAAAAAACAGTATTATTTTTTATGTTATACAAATAATACAGAAAGAAGCTACGTCTAAAGTTTATACAACATGGAAGTGACCGATCTCGCTTCCCTAAAATTTTTTTGGAGAGATTATTTTATATGTGCCACAAAAATGCCCATTTTTCAGCGATATTAATACTCATATTTAAAATGCAATTTATTCACATTTCTTTATGAGTATTGATTGGTGTAAACATCTGGAAGTATATGACCTGTAAAAATTGTTATTTAAATAGTTGTTTCAGTAAAAGCTTAAAAAAGTAAAAAAAATCTGTAGTGTCCGTAACCACGTCAAATTCATGTTGCGATATCTTAACAATTTTATCTTAAATATTTTAGAATAATACACTTTTTCGGGTTTATGTCTTTTCATATGGAATCTAAATTGGCCAAGTTTTATTTGAATGACAATTAAGATCATTGATTCAAAAAGGTTACGGACACTACACCTGCAGGTGAGACACTTTTTAGCACCAATACCATGATTTGTATGATTATATTTAACAAACTATACTTTGTTTATCCTCATTGTATGGCTGCCCAATTGCTTAACATCTTCTAGCACACCCTTTGTGAAGTCTTCTCTCGGTTGTTGACTCTGCTGACACAGACACGCCCGTCTCCTGGACGATGTTCTCAATCTGGCCTGATCTTGCCAAGTGGTTTTGTTTCACCAGGGAAAGAATTCCTTTATCATCCAACGCAGTTCTGTTCGTGGTCTCCCGGTGTTCCCGAGTTCACCATTACGTTCTTTATTTTTTTTAAAGACTGCATCACATGGTTAAACTGGCTGCGATAAATGTTTTTGCTATCTCTCTGAAGGGTGTGTTGCGATTTTTCAGCTTCATGATGGCTTTCTTCACTGGAAGTGACGAGTTCTTCGGACTTAACACGACAGATCCAGATCACCAATGCTGCTACACTTGACCTCAACTCTAGAATCTGATCTTCTTGCTTACATAACTTCGCCGAATGACCTGAGCGTACACCGACAAGTGCATCTTTCTCCCACAGCAGTCAGGTGTGGTTCTCCACCAGCTGTTTAAAAAACCACACAGATGTTTATGCCGCTTGGTTTTTCAGCTCCGTCCCAAAGCTCCCAGATGCTTTCGTTTCCAAACCACAAACCACTTTTGAAATTGTAACAGTGATAAAGGACAATTTGTGGGGAGTAAAAAAAAATAAAATCCTAACGCTGTTGATTTAAAGGGTGTAGCTGAAACGCTCTCAGGTGGGGGAACCTAAAAGCATATACATAAATCATCAAAGTTTAGATAAGAAGACTTTGAAAAAAGAAAGAAAGAAAATCAAACAGCTGTAATACAACACAATCTGCAACACATCTCCTGTCAAAATACTGTTCAGCTTCGACTCATATTTAATATTATCAAGGTGCGTAACTGGAATGCACTGGCTTATCTGTGCTGGAGAAATCCTCTTAACATCAGAGGAGGCTTTACATACGAGCGGCGCTAAGTGTTTCAGCATGGAGCGGGCGGCTAGATAAGAAACTCCTCGGCCACAAAGGCATGCTTTTCTAGGAAAATAATCAAGGATGGGGTGGCAAAGTGGAGGTACTGGTAATACATTAAAGATGCTTTTCTTATGCATGTTATATTTACATATCGATAGTAGAAAATATGATAAAAATGATCAGTCAACCAGATATTAGTGACAGGAAAGAAATGGGAAATTTAATAGAAAGATGGGTGTATAGTCCCCTGCTAAACTAATGCACTTATCCAAGAGTTTGAATAGTGCTTGGACACCATCAAGAAATTTTTCTGAAACACTGGCCTCCCAGGAACTCCTTTAATCAACTAAATATGTAGAAATGCCTTGAAACGAGGTGAGGGGGATGTGGCAATATACAGCCGAGGTCCTGTAAAGTGCAACCCAAGTTAGCGCGTTAACGAACCTCTCTCCCTTAACTTAACCTCCTTTACCCAACCTCTAACCTCTTCTTCCTCCCTAAACCCTAAAACTTAACCCATTAAACCCCTAATCTTAACCTCTGACCCCTAGCCCTTAACCCTGTTGTTGTTGTTGTTGTTGGTCTTTCGGCTGCTCCCGGCAAGGGGTCGCCACAGTGGAATATCCAGTCCGCACAACAACT
>JAQMYG010000018.1:19648187-19659583 GCA_030014215.1 Clariallabes teugelsi
AGCCTTAATGTGGAGCCCCCTAGTGACGGGGAGGAATTGGACACGACTAAATTAGGGAGAAAATCGGGGGGAAAAAAAGTATCCTCTAATAAAACTAATCCTACTCCTTTACCTCCTATCGCTGTTGTCTACGCGCTGGTGCTTTAACTTACCTATGACAGGTAAGCCTTGATGTAAACAGTACAATGTGAGTGTGTAAAACTCCTCGTATTTCCTTTCATCTCTCTCACCTTCAGAAGCCGAGTCGTCGCTGCTGATGCTGAGCCTCTCCGCGTTGCCCTGAACGTATTTGTTGTACAGTTTGATGCGTAGAGCCCAGCTCAGGTCGGGCTGTCGCACCGTGTTCTTCAGTCTGCGGCGTGCGTTAGCGAACCAGTTCGATACCTGCAACATAACACAATGCGTTTCACTTTCGTTATATAATGATTAGGCGTCGAGTTTGTCCAAACCACAAACACCCACAGGAGCACACAGATGATGTGGCACTTAATCACGTAATTACTCTTCTGTCTTAGTTTTAGAAGAGATCCCATGCATGCTTTAGACGCCTTCCTCTGAGCTCACCTGCACCAGGGTCATGTGGGAGCCGAGGGCCAGCAGGATCTTCTCGGTTTTGGTGGGGTACGGGTTGTCCCGGTGTTTATACAGCCACTGTTTGAGCGGCCTGGCCATGTCCTGTAGAGCCTGCCGCTTGTGCCGCACCTTCCCTCCACTCGTTACAGGAAGAAAAACAAGCACATGGAGAAAAAAAGAAAGAGAAAGTGAGATCTTAGTTTTCAATTGCTGTACACGTATTTACTCGAGAAGTTGGGAAGTTCTGGTTAGCTTTCCAAGCTTTTAGAGGATAATTGTTTAATCGCCAGGTGATTTCTCCGAGGCCTGAAATGCAAACACTACACTGGGGAAATAGCTGAAATAGCACAGCCCTGGAAAGTGTAACAAAAGATTATTTTTCTTCTTTTTGTTCTCTCAAATTTTGTTTGCAATTTAGTTTAATGAGGCCACACAGCGCTAAATAGAGGTCATATTTTGCTATTTTGAGCTCTCCGGTTATTAAAATGATGCCCACATTTTGGATAATTTGTGCTTTCCTTTAAAGAAAGCGCCTGATTTAGTAGATAAGCTGAACTTCTGCTAGAGTTACATCTCAGTTCATTCACATCCCACTTCACAAATCCCAGCTTATTATTAGCACTGTTTTGTGAAAATGTGCTAAAAGACAAAGTGTGTCATTCCGAAGGTCATAGATAGAGTTTAAATTTCACAAGACTGCTTTAAAAATGAATAGAGATTCTTTAAGGGAAGTAAAGTGTACTTTGGCACGGGGATGTGTTACGGAGACATATTTCAAGTCCTTCTTAGTTTTTTGTTATTATTATTTTTGCTTTTTTAAAATATATATACATATCATGAGTACAAAAGCTCTGAGGACTGAGTGAGTACAAGAGCTCTGGAATTCTTAATTAAGTGCAATGTTTCGCAAAGCATCAGGAGGTTAAATTTCACAACACGATTACAGAGGAGTTCCCACTGTAAGACTTTAAGAATCTCTGTCCATAAAGAATCTCTGAGCATTACCCTTGTTAAAAATCAACATATTGAAAGCACAAAAGAGTTTTAATAGTGCACATTAACAGTGGAATCTGATGATCTCATGGCAGCATTAAAGAAGAACTTTTTCCTGGATGAAAATTAAAATACATCTAGCTTACGAGATCAAACCTCGACCAGAGTTTCAAACAGCTTGAAAATATATTTGCAGGACAAATACAAACATAGGAATAACGAGGAGAAGCATTTAAGATAATAACTGTATCCCATGTGCTCATGCATGCATGACGATACAAAAAAATTGTACTTAGATCTATGAATTATCTGAACTCACATTCATTATCTGAATGTCTAAACTTGACATTGAGGGGAATCCCAAATGAATGAATGGTTCTGTTTCAATCACATCACTAAAGCATCATCAGATGGTTGTTTAAGCAGCAGATGTCAGTGTAGAGTAAAGTCTGTTCACTCCTACCACACACACACACACACACACACACACACTCGCGCACTTTTCTTCACAATGATGACCATAAAACACTAAACTGAGTACAACTACGTAATACAAGCGTCTACAGATCGTCTACAGAGGACCTCTCGGTCAGACATTTGAAATATCAAGGCATTTGAAAAGGAATCACTTGATGCACAGAAACATGTATAAATTCGAAACCGGCTAAAAGGAAGATTTATCTTGTTGTATTTGATGTTTCAGTTATGTTTAGATCACAGATTTTTATAATGTATAGTTGTTGGGTTTAAGGTCTGTACCAAATCAGACTCCAGAATTCACAGCACAGCTTGCCCTGCAGTTATTTTATTTCCCTCAAACTCCACTGATCTGTCCCTTCTCTCCGGTTAAACTCATGGTTAAACTCAGGCTGCTCGTACCTCAGTCTTCGGTGTTGCAGCGCTCCGTCCATCCTCTTGGTCAGAGAGTCTGCATGCTGTCCATTGAGCACTTCCAGATAACTCAGGCTCTTCCTCTCCACAGCTTTTCCGCTCTCCTCGAAAGTCAGACGCTCGTCCAGTTTGCTGAACACCAGCGCGCTCATCGTCTTAGGTGTCCTCTCGCATCAAGAGTGGAAGTTAGAGTGGGTGTGGGTCGAGAGGAGTGAGGAGGACCAGATTCTCTTCCTGGGGACAGAACGAGAGTTTAGGCAATTAGAGTAGGAAGAAAGAAGAAAAACAGATAGATAGATAGACAGACAAAAAGATAGATAGATAGACATAAAGACAGACAGACAGAAAGACAGATAGATAGATAGATAGATAGATAGATAGATAGATAGATCTGGGATTTTTTAAATGAAAACAGTAAAGATTATATTATATATTAAATAAAGTCTAATCTATTTATATAAATGTAATAAAAATATGAAGATGCAAAGTTAAAATAATAAATGCAAACAGTAAATATTTAAAAATGCACTAATAAAAAACAATACCTAAAACTATAATAATAATAATAATAATAATAATAATAATAATAATAACATACTACTATTACTACTAATAATAAAAGCTGGCATTTGTAATAAAAAAAGAAAATGTAAAGATTAAATTATATATTAAACAAAGTCTAATGTACTTATATAAATGTAATAAAAATATGAACATGCAAAATTATTAGAATAAATACAAACAGTACATAATTAAAAATGCATTATTAAAAAGGAATAAAAAAAACTATAATAATAATAATAATAATAATAATCATAATCATAATAATAACATACTACTATTACTACTATTAATTATAATAATAAGAGCAGGCATTTTTAATAAAAAAAAAAAGAAAGAAAAAAGATTAAATTATATATTAAATAAAGTCTAATCTATTTATATAAATGTAATAAAAATATGCACATGCAGAAATAATAATCATAAATGCAAACAGTACATAATTAATAATACATTAATAAAAATCATTAATACCTAAAGCTATAATAATAATAATAATAATAATAATACCGTTACACTCTGCAGACCCCACAGCATCACTCAGTCCCGCGCGCGCTCCATCAGCTCGGAAATCCTAATGCTGACTCCGGTGGCACGCGCTACTCGCTTCTCTGTCTCTGGCGCTCGCTCGCTCGCGCGCTCACACGCGTCCCCGGTGGCTGCTGCGCGACTACTGCAGGCTCGCGCGCCACACCGACCGACACCGTTACTCCCGGGCCTCGCGGCCCCGCCCCGGAACCTGAGTCGGTGCACACCCACAGGAGCACCGAGCGCGCGCGCGCAGGCGCGTGCCAATGTGCCAGTGTGCCAGATGTTTTTCACATCTGTACATGAAACACTGAACTACACTCAAATCAAGACCAAGTCAATATACAGTATATATATATATATATATATATATATATATATACAGATATTAAATGACACTGTTTAGCATTTAAACAACTCACAGAAAAAAAAACACAGTGCTTTACAGCATGTGCGGCCACTTTAATAGAAACACCTGCACACCTGCTATCACCCAGTCAGCTGGTGTATAGAATATATAAACACACACACACGCGCGCACACACACACACACACACACAGTGGTGGTGGCATGGTGGTGTAGTGGTTCGCCCTTGCACCTTGAGGGTCAGGGTTCAATTCCCGCCTTGGGTCTGTTTGCATGAGCTCAGAGATCAACGGATGTTAAGTTTGTTTTGGTAATAATAAAAGTGGCATGGTGGCGTAATGGTTACCTCTGTCGCATTGCACCTCCATGGTTGAGGGTTCGCTTCCTGCTTCGGTGTGCTTGGTGGTTTCCTCCCACAATCCAAAGACTGGTACAGTACTGTATGTGTATGATGGATTGGCACCCTGTCCAGATATACAGTAGAGTATGACATCGATGCTCAGTAGTCTCTGTAGCTTCTAGAGAGTGGTGCAGAATAAAATAACATATAGTGAGAGTCAGTTCTGCTGGAATATTATATATTTTATAATAAAGGAAGTTAATTAGTCTTCAAATCCACGAAGGAAACTCAGAGCACATCAGTTCTGTAGGCTTGTCGATGAGAGAGGTCAGAGCAGAGCGGCCTGAGTGATCTGAGTTGACGGAAACTCAGATAAGCACTCTTTATATAGACCGTGAACAGGAAAGCATGTCAACATACATGCTTTCTTGATGACTTCAGACAGGCTCAACAAAACTGGAAATTATTATTCATTCATTCCTTCATTTATTCTTTTTCCTCTATAATGATTATTATTATATAGGGTTGCAGGGGGCCTGGTGCCTATTCCAGGAGACCGGGTGCCAATCCATCGCGGGGCACACACACAGACTCACACACTGCTACACACTCTCCTACAATGCAGAAGGCCTGGGTTCGATTCCCAGCCAATGCCCAAACCCTAGCATATGTACACTGACCCGAGGTGTAAATCGAACCCTCGACCCTGGAGGTGCGAGGCCACAGTGCCACCCACTCTTATTATTATTATTATTATCATTACAACATACTTAAACTCTGTTGATCTCTGAGCTCATCCCCCTGTGACACTGTAAGCCCAGACAGCACATTCCACTCCAGCCTGTACAGTCCAGTAACACAGCTGCACACATCATAAATCCCATTTCCTCAGAGATCTCCCAGAGCCTTTCCACCAGTTAGCATCTACAAGCTCTGAGGAGCGCACTCGAACATGCATGATGCAAGACACACTCAGCATTTCCTCTGATTTATATCTTTCACTCTGTGATCTGTTCTGTAGGGTGAAGGATGACCCTCATCGCTTCGTGAGCTCCGCCGGTTTCATATTTCGCGATGGTCACTGCGGACAAGAACAAGGGGTCTGTTCTTGTTTTCGAAAGTGTAAAGTGTCTGGGGTAAAGCGGGAAGTGATTTGTATTTCCTCCAGTGTTCCACTTTACACCCGTGGTGAGCAGAAAAGCATCTCGGAAACGTTAACGAGAAAGTTTAAAGTAGGAGATCATGTCAAGTTCTAGGTCTTGACATGTCTTGACAATAGCGACAGAAATTTGTATGTGAAAATCGACTTATGTGGCTGTCGAGCACTAAAAACAGCCGTGCATTCTTTCAGACATTGTTGTTTTTAATATATATATATATATATAGAAAAAAATGCCAGACAATGCGACTTTACAGTACCAATTTTGAGAAAACCGCATGCTTTGAATCTGAGATGTTCTGCAACAGACAATAAAATGTTGGTGTGTAATTATAATATGCCATGAGATCAATATGAAACAGCCTCTTAGTCTGTAAAATGAAAAAAATTAATGTTTCATCACTCCATCTTGCACCTTTTTTTTTTTTTTTTTTTTTTTCGTGGGAGGCGTTTAACATTTAGGTAATTTATTTGTTCAACTTTTATTATTGACCTTTTTTGCTTCTGGCAGGACGGGACGGTGAACTGAGACGAAATTCGATTCGGCCGTTCAGCCAGACGTGCCTGAAAATAAATGCCTTTAAACAAAGAAGAAGAAATAGAAGAAAACATCCTTCCATCAGTTCATATTTTATTTATTTTTGAAAAATTTGCTGCGTTTGATTGGGCGGTAATGACTCGCCAGGCCACGGCTGTTAATCTGATTGGTTGTTGCATCTTTTAAACAGCACTCAGAGTTGTAACAGAAAGTGTTCAGTCTCTCTCTCTCTCTCTCTCTCATAACCAGCTCCACATGTGTTATCTAAATAAGCACAGTGCCAAGACGTCTCACTTTTCTCCTCCTGCTGCTAGACAAACGTGTGGATTAGCTTGTCATTGGCTTAGACATAACTTCTGTGTCAAATTGCTACTGACACATAAAATATTCGCCCCATTCATGTCAAGGAAATAAAGTTATACTTAGCCTTATTGCGTGACTCTCCGCCCTCGTTCATCAGACCGAGACGCCATTTTGCCGACGGGCTCGGCTTCGGCGCTTTTCTTTTTCGTACTGATGGTTTACAGTTCTGTATATTTATGACACATGTTTGGCATTTTTCAAATGATTACAAAATGATTCATCCATCCATCCATCTGGAGTCCAACTAGTGACTGTGCAGGCCGGTGGTGACCATCATATTTATTCCCATTTTTACAACCGTGGTAGGACCTCTGGTCAACTTTCACACACTAAGGCAATTTGGGAACGCCAGTTAGACTAATCTACATGTCTTTAGACTGTGGGAGGAAAGCGGAAAACCCGGAGGAAACCCACCAAGGACAGGGAGAACATGCAAACTGTTTCATGCACACAAACCCCGAGGCAAAATCGAACCCGGACCCTAAAGGTGCAAGGCCACAGTGCTAATCACTACACTACTAATGATCAATTAATCCTAAATGTTTACAAATTAGACCTCAAAAAGAACACCTAATAATAAACTTGTACACATAAAGCCATGGTGTTGACCATGAATTCAAAAACCTTATGGCTGGAAAAATTTCACTGCTTCTATTAGTGTTAAAATCCAATCTAAAAATGAAGAACAGTGATATACTGGAATCACCGGCATTGCGACATGGTTAAACCTTTAGCACATGTCACCTTAATCAAATTCATATTCAAAGCAGATCAACTTTTTGTCCATTCACACCAAATAATAAGCTAGAGCTAATAAGCTATGTATCGAGTTTGGCGTTCCATAAGACTTCGATAAGGTCAAGTTATACAATCCAGAGGTGTCACTCACTCACTCATCGTCTTTATCCTGTGTACAGGGTCGTGGGGGGCCTGGAACCTATCCCAGGAGACTTAAGGTAGGAGGTGGGGTACACCCTGCACACACATTCGGGAACGCCAATTACCCTAACCTCCATGTCTTTGGACTGTAGGAGGAAACCAGAGCACCCAGAGGAAACCCACCAAACACAGGAAGAACATGCAAACTCCATGCACTCAGACCCGAGGGCGGAATCGAACCCAGACCCTGGAGGTTCAAGCTGACAATGCTAACCACTAAACAACCGTGCCGCCTCCAATGGGTGTCAAAGTCATTATAATTTATAACTCATAAAGATAACTTAGTTTTTAGTTTTAGCTAAATGACATTACCTCATGGTTTTAATATAATATCGTCTAAGGCATTTCTTTAAAAAAAGAAAAGAAAAAAAAGAAAGAATAAACACCTCATAAGCTCATTAATTGTTTAGTGTGTTATTGCCCAAACTTAGACCAACCATTTGATTTGGGCAAAAAAAGTCTTACAAACGTTTGAAGCATCCTTCAACCAACCGCCAAAGCTTCTGAGATCAGGTTCCTGTGCCACCTCAAAGATCTCGCTTCCTCCATTTTTCCTTATCGAACTAAAACATAATATTCTATCGGTTCTTTCTCCTGTGATAAATATCATGACCTACATTTACAGAGGTTTATTAACCAGATTGATCTTGGACTTACACACAGTACTGTATATCCTGGGAACTTTATTTCTATCTAACTCATGACATATTACATAAAACGTTACTGCATTCATCCTGAAGTTATTAAACAATTTCATTTTAAATCAATTTATTATATGTTTTATCAGTTTATAGTTGTGTTTAATGTCTTGGAACATCCATGAAGCAGGTTCCTGTGATCACTTATGCTGTAGCAGCTTTCTCTTTCAAAGTTAGCAAGACAGAAAAACATGCACCTTTCCATGCATTATGTTACCGAGGAAGTGCAAAACACCATGAGTGAAAAAAAAATTAAACAATATTAATGATGAGTTCGTGAGAGTAACCAAGCAACTGTGATGTAATGAGTATTTAGCATTTCTGGAAGGAGTCTCCAGTTTCAGTACATTGTAACAACCAGTGTAGGTGTACCCTCACTCACTCATCATCTATACCACTTTATCCTGTATTCAGGGTCACGGGGGGGGGCTTGGAGCTTATCCCAGGAGACTTAGGGCACGAGGCGAGGTACAACCTGGATGGGGTGACAATCCATCATAGGGCATGAGGCACATACACTCACTCACAAACTATGTGCAATTTGGGAACGCCATATGGGAGGAAACCCACCAAGCACGGGAAGAACATGCAAACTCCATGCACACAAAGATGGGAATCGAACCCGGACCCTGGAGGTGCAAGGCGACAGTGCTAACCACTACACCACCATGCAGCATATCATAATGTAAATGACGCAACAAGCATAAAGGATGAGTACGAGGGAAACCTACTCAAAATCCTCCTAATGCGATTTTTATTGTTAGAACAAATAATATTACAAATGGTTATTCATTCAGCCTGCCGTGATTTCATTCCCATGTGTTTGAACTCACTTTTTCTCCTCTCATAATGTCACTTCACTAATCAACTATCTCCAAAGTTAAATCCCATAAAATCCCTTTTGCGTCATGTTTTCTCATCGCTAATAAATCATCGGGGGCCGAATATCCCCCACAGGGTGCAGGAAACGGATCCCGATGACCAGCTTACATCAGCGCCACCTTCATGTCTAAGCTGATTTCTGCCCATTACGCTGGGAGCAGCTTGGTCCTGAGGGTTTACGCTTCTAGAGAAAAAAAAAAACCCAACAACAACAATAACAACAAAAGCAACATGGTCGAATTTGATTTTGATCTTTTCTTGTCTAATTTGAGATTCCACACTTGATTGACTCGGGTCTAATTGGTTTGTTCCCCAGAATTCTTCTGCAAACCGCTACAGTATGGGAAGAGGATCACGAAGTACACTTAATCCGGTGTGTAGCAGCGTTAGAAACCTTTTTTCCTCTCTGTGCAATATCAAACAACCTTCTAAATGATTCAATGTGAAAAAGTCTCGTTTGGAAATCAAATAGAGCATTGTTAGTGCTCGTACTGTTTACAAAGTTTGTTTACATATCATAGTAACTAATCTCTTAAAGAGCTTTCTCCTTCCATCTAGGAACCTCTGTAGTCCTACTAGGGGCCGTGGAGGTCAATGGTGACCATTGTATTTATTCCCATTTTAGGACAACATGGGCAATTTGGGAACGACAGTTAGCCTAATCTGCATGTCTTTGTACTGTGGGAGGAAACCGGAGTACCCGGAGGAAACCCACCAAGCACGGCGAGAACATGCAAACTCCATGCACACAGACCAGGGTAAACTGTTTACTCAAGATAACTTACAGATTTTGGGTCTTTTATTATCTTAATAAAAATATCTTTTGTATTGTGATTTACAGACACACAGGAAATAATTCAAACACACACTATAATAATTGATTAAATATAATGCACTTAGTCTCAAAGTATAGATTCAGCTGATATTTGGCTTGTGATGGAAATTTGTTCGACATTTGTTGTTCAGGATTTGTTTTTGTTTATTCCGCTATACAGTGTGGACTTCATGTCCTAGAGTGTCTCCTTTTAATTAAATAATATGCTTTTACGAACAAACACAGCGAGGTTTTCATTCATAATCGCTGCAGCTTTTATTTTAAGCCATGTTATTTCAAGGGGTGCGTTCAAAACCTAATTTAAACAACCGTTCCGTTTCGCTGTTACAATCTCTGGCAGCTCGATCCCTCCAAATGTCATTTAACTTTTCGGTCGGGATTTTCTGAGCGGCGTAATAACCAAATGAGACATAGTACATGAGGGAAAATGGAATATTAATGGTGTAATACGACTATAAATGGACGTCTTGTTTCCAGTCTCAGGTCTGACGATGGTATTATTGGAGAAATAAGACCTGGATTAATGTGATATTCACTCAGAAGCATCCGCTTATCCATCTTTTTCAGGGCATCGCGGCGTTTCCTGCGTCGTACCGTTAATAACGTTAATTTGAGGCAATGTGAAGTTAAAAAAAACAATGGTTCTAAGAGCCAATGCCCAGTGTGACTTTGCTTTGATGAATTGCCGTATGAACATGCAGGGTTGTGCCACATTTGCTCCCTGGGTGTTAAAATACTGTAGTAACCATATCATATAATTATGACTTAGCCATCAATCATTCTTTTCATACTAATGCATCATTAACCCAACAAATAGTTCCCATATGTTCCTTCAAGCCCGAGTGCTTTCCCGCGGACTCGCGCTCTCCACATGCGTCCCTTCGCCTCACAGGCTTCTCCGTGTTTCATGGATCAGGTCATGTTTGTTAGTCAAGAACCCCAGCCATAATTCAATATTTGGAGACTCCGCAGGCTTTTCTTCATTGACTGGTTCCTGAGCCGAGCTGTAAACACCACTTCAGGCTGGTTGAGTTACCACGGGAAATAATCGAACCTGACAGCCGTCGACTCACTTATCCCATCCCGTCCCGTCTTGCCCTGTCTTGCCTTGTGTGCCTTATACTACTGCACTGTTGAATTTTTGAGTTTCTGATTAACAGAGATTATAATCATTAAACATTATTAAAACATTCCAGATTTTGATAACGTGTCGAAGTGTTCTTAACCCAGTTCCAGTAATTTTTTTATATCTTTAGTTTATAATTACTTAATAATTTGACCCTTCTGAAATAGTGACTTTGTTTTTGGCCAGGCATTGTACTGTACATTAACAATTCAATATTGCAACTTCATATTGGTTTCAAAAATGTATTTAGTGGTGTTTAAAAAGGAAAAACAAGGAACGGTTGATGCGATGGTATTTTCTGCAAAATTTACAGTATATCAATAGATCTATCCATCTAGGAACCTCTGGAGTCCAACTAGAGACTGTGGAGGCTAAAGATGATTATTGTATTTATTCCCATTTTTTTACAGCTCTAGGACCTCTGGTCAACATTCACACTAATATGCATGTATTTGTGGGAGGAAACAAAACATATATATATATACATATACATATATATATATATATATATATATATATATATATATATACAAAGTCAGACCAAAAAAAATTATACACACTTTAGGAAAATACATTTTTTAAAAATATTTTATACTATATATA
>JAQMYG010000018.1:19660303-19672507 GCA_030014215.1 Clariallabes teugelsi
ATACCATGGCCCCTAGTTGGACTACACAAGTTTCTGGATGGATACATATATAGTCTCCAGTGTCAGCTCTTTGTAAGGCACTTTTTGTAACTGTGCGATATCTTTGGGTCGTTCCAAGTTCATAAATACATAGAAAATTGTAATCATTTGCTAATTACCATAGTGTATCAAGAATAAAAAAAAATCCACATTTCACAGCTCTTCCACCAACTCCATTCTGTTTTCTTTTCCCCCTACAACAGAAAACCTCAAGTCTATTATTCCTTCCTACTTAGACTCCATCTTTTTATACTAATGCTATAAACAAGATGAACACACCTGCGATTAGCTTTCATTATTGTCATTCGTGACGCTCTAGCTGCTCGGTCACGAGCCCAAACGGAACAAAATGAGGCATGGAGCCGGTAATGAGCGTCCCGTCCGGAAGGTGGTGAGAACGATGCCGCTGGGTAATTCTCCAGTCCTGAAGTGTGAGTAGCTGCGCCAAACTCCAGTTGGTCCAAGCGTAACGCAGCTGCCTGGCATCGGCATAACAGAGTGACACCGCGATACGTTTGGAAATGTATGGATAATTCATTTACTTTCAGTATATTAGGTCATTAATATCTTGGAAGGGATCTGGGCAACGCTACCTGACTTTACGTTGGCCTGGAGTACAGTGTTTCGTTTGGATTAATAGGCGCCGAGTTCATCATCCACCTTTTACTGTCATCTCTATTTATCAGGTCCAGAAAGGCTTCGGCGCTCTCCCGATCTGCTGACGCGTACCAAGCTAAACAAGCGAGAGGATAATTGTCCTCCAAAAGAGGCCATCCAAAATGAAAGAGCAGACATATATAGGAATTAGGATATTTCTCTACAGAAAATGAATCTCCCCCGTCACCGTGGAATAACACAACATTTGGCTGTGAGGCGGAGGAATTTTGTAAGTTATTTTTTAGTTTTGCAGCTAGCGAGGCAATTTGTCTCTCAGACACGTACAACAATTTGTTAAAGAGGGTTGAGAACTTTCCAGTATGAGATGGATTCTGGCCGCAGTGGAAGGCGAAGTCCTGAAAGCTGTATCTCTGGATTGTGCTCGAGACCATACTGTAGCGTGGACGTGTTTTGTTAAGACGTTCCGTAAAGAAGGCACATTTAGAAGGGGAAAAAACATAATATATATATATACAGAAGAATTGAGTAAGGAGGAAACAGAGAGAGAGAGAGAGAGAGAGAGGGGCTACTATTTCAGTTTGCGAGCCATATTGTTTAACTTACTTGAATCAGATAACCAACATGAATAAGCACTGAGGGTCTTTAATGAATATCCATGACGAGAATGTGGGCTTAGTGAAAAGCTGTGGGTTGAAGACGAATTACAAGGAAAATTGACAATAATAAAGTGAAAATAAGATGAAATTTCTGGCAAATGAAGGTGTTAAGGCGATTGACATTTACAAAAGGTCCTGGTCAAGGTGGCTCGGAGCCCACTGCAGTCGTTCCAGTAAACATTCAATGAGTGGAACGCATTATTGACGAATAATTTGCAAGAGACGCATCTGTCTGTAGGAACTGTACACACAAGCACCGCTTGCACATTACAGGAGTTTTTGCCACATCCCCCGTACATCCTGACTTCACTCCAAGCCATTTCCACATGTTTGGGTTATTAATGGAGTTCCTGGGAGGCCAGGGTTTCAGACGTGAAGAAGGAATACTGAGAAAACTTTCTACCTTAATGGTATCCAAGCACTAGTGAAACACGGGGATAAGTGCATTAATGTAGCAAAGGGATTATATAAAGAAATATGTGTTCTGTTATTCTGTATAATCAAAAGTCCGGGTTTGACTTGAACACCCCTTGTGAGAGTATATATGCAATTTATATACTTTTAAGGTGAAGTGTTTTAAGCAGAGGAAATCCAATTTTGTCATTTTCTTTCCAGACCACCAGACGTTTCAGATTATTTATATAAGTAATTTAAAAGACCTGATGGTGTTATAACGAGTCCAGACTTATATAGGATAAGAAGGCTACATGGGAGTCTGCTATCTTGTACAAATGGTGCCGACTTCATAAAACTTCCAGTGTGTTCCATGTGTTTACTGTGTCCCTGATTACCACCAGAATCAGATGAGCATAAAGAAATGTAAATCGTACCAGACGTGTAAAACGTTCACTACTAGACCCTGCAAACATACCATAAGTGGGCCATAAGAGTGTAAAAAGAGAGTCCAGGTGGCCTCTGGCTCTCTCACAGATCAGGAAAATAAACAGCCATGAATGACTACACCGAGAATTCCTACGGCGAAAAACCGCTAGACAGTGGAGGATCCACGCGTCCAAGCTAAACCCAGAGAGCCACCAGAGAGGAACCTGACCTGCTCCTGGACTTCACTCAGCGTCAGAAAGCGCTCGTATCTGCTTCAGGGTTTAAAGTGGATTATATTCTCACTTTCCTGTATCTGTTTGACGTGTAAAAATCTAGCCAGGACATGACCCAAGAACACCCGGGAGAGGAAGTGTCCTGTTTTCGGAATCACGTCTCACTTAAAAATGGCCGTCTTACAAGAGCCACATAAAACAGTGTTTTCCTTGGAAATCAGGTTTCACTCCATCCATGCCAAAACATACTCACTAAATCCATAGAAGACGAAACGCTGGTTGTGGCCGCAATAAATAGTCCTCATTAGGGTTATATTTAAAGAGCATTAATTGCAGGCTTATTTCCGCAAAAAAAAAAAAAAAAGAAAACACACAAAAAAAATAAAACGGAACATCAGGGGATCTGACTCACTGATCTGTTTTCGATTTGTTTTTAATATATTTTTAATATAGGTTTCATTTTCGTCTATAATACATCCAAGCTTGTCAACAATACAGTCTGACAAATGCTTTTCTTTTTTTTCTTTTTTAATTTAAGACCAATTTGCTAAACAAATACCAAATCTCTCGACACAAGTGATGCAAAACAACAAGTTTAACCACAGACAGGAAACACAGGACAGATCCAGTTCTTCTCTTTCTTTCCTGGTGTCTATCTGGACACTTCAGGGTTTAAAAGGTTTCCGTGATGAGAATCTAAACACTTCAATAATCAGCTTTGTTATTTTATTTTTTTTTTTTTTTACAATCTTGGAACAATTAAGAACAAATATTATCTTTTCCTTCAAATGAAGAAAAAGATAATGAAAGAATTCCCCTGCAAGTGCACCGCCTCCAGGCATTTAACCGCATGCAGATTCAGAGCCGTAAAAAACAACGCTGGTCTGTCTGCAATCTGTCCGAATCCCAGCGCAGCCATTATGCAGTTCGCACAGTCATTTCCAAAGCGTACATATATAATCTATACATACTGTACACATCGCCAGAGCCAGAGCTGCGGAAAAACACATTTTTGTAATCCCTGATTTGGGCCAAAGGGCCAGTTGAGCGATTTGGTCGGAGGTGAATGGGAGGTCTCCGTGGCTCTTTATGTCCTTTCTGGTTCTGGTCCATTAAACGTTGCAGGCATGCGCCTCGCTCACACGCCACGCCAACGTCCTGCGCCGCTACCAACCCTCGGATGTTGCCGTAAAATCCCATCCCAAAGAAAACAAAAGGGTTCCAGAGTACCTTCGCCTTCACGCCAAGGTGCACAAGGTGGGCAAGGTGAGAGTCGAAGGCCTGAGAACGCCGTGTCCACACTTACATGGTGCGTTTGTGTGTTTTGGAAAGCTGATTATTGAAACATGACTATGGTCCAAGATAAATTTCTGCACTTTGAGAGAAGTCTACTGGGGGAAAAAAAATGTTAGATGATATTGGCAGGCGTTGATATATTGTTTTTTCTTTCTTCACTTCGGGAAAGCCCATGATGAGGTTTGTTGATCAGGAGGATGAAGGGGAGCAGAGGGTTAGCTGGTCAACATGGATTCAAAGTCACATGATCATAGAGAAAAAGGAAAGAAGGAACAAGTACATCGCACTTTTAACAATTTTCTCCATTCTGATTGGTCAGGAGGAAATTACAGATCCATATTAAACACGCATATTAACTTTTATATATTTGCAGCAACTCAGCTTCTTCTTCTTCCTTTTCTTTCCTTTTTTTCACCGTTTTTTCCTAACATGACGGTTTCCACCGCAGGAAGATCATAACAGATGAGGCTATGAGGTGATGAAGTTCTTGTTGTCCAAAAACACCACTGAAGATCTTTTTTATTAGCGGTGCTTATGAAACATCAATGGTATTATCTTGTAGGCTTAGTAAGAAGTAGTAACAGTAGCTTCCTTGCACTATTCTGTTATTGAAAATTGTTTTCATATGCTTTATTTCTTACTTATTAGAGACCAGATGATGTCCAACGTGTTGCTCATTGTGACCCAGAGACTTAAAAGGACACCAAGATTACTTAGATTTTTGATATTCATTACAGTCTCTCTCTCTCTCTCTCTCTCTCTCTCTCTCTCAGTCACATGGCAGAGTTGTTTGTTTTCCAGCCCGTGCCAATCGGTTTCGTTTGTGTTTCCCGTGACGAGGGTCCGCCCTTCGAATCTCTTCTAATTGGGTTCGAATGTGTTTACAATATCCACGGTCGCGTTCCAAAGCCCACGCGAGCGCCCGACTTGTTTTCATTCGTAGCTTCCACAAACGCGTTTAATCAAAAAATGTCCGGCTGTCAGAATAAATAGTTCGGTCAGCGTGCCGTCTTGCTTTTCATATCTAAAAAAAATTCCCTGTATGCTTGCAGGCAATACAATCAGAAAAGGCGAGCGAGAGAGGACTCGGCCTTCCCTTCGCTAGCCGGACTGATAGATTACTTGAGCACGTGCCGAACATATCTACGCATTGGAAGAGCCAATGGGTTTGTTCTGATCCATATATAATCAATCCCAGGAGGGCTTAATTACAGAGCCGTTTACACGTTGGGGCAAATACAGTACCACAAAGTGGGACGCGTTTATAAAAACGCTAAATACTGCGCTTCGCCGATACAAAAGGAACCTTGTTTCTGCCGCTTGAAATGTTTGAAATCCAATGTCAGCTTCCCGAAACAAAATTTCCCCCTTTTTTGCTATTACAATATTACACTGTTGATTCACCGGCTTTATAAAAACAGTCTGATTGCGTGCATTTGCTACAGAACATGATGAAAACTGGAACTGTTTAATCGGTCACATTCTGTAAACTTGAGGTCATTTAACTTTCATCGAACAAACGGTGATTCATTTTTTTTTTTCATCAGAAAAAAAAAAAGAAGAATGAACAAAAGTACAATAACCTGCTTGAGCGGGCATGTGGCTGTACTCAGAACGAACCGATCACATTCAAACACCTGTCATCGATGAAGTGATTCTGATTACCTCCAAATAAGGATCAGCTGTGTTTGGAGGAGTTTCTCGACATCTTCTTGGTTTCTTGTGACTGCTGAAGCCGTGATCGTCAAAGGGCTTACGATGCATGTGCTGGATCTCGCTGTTGAAAGTTATCAATCGGGACAGGGGTGGAAAAGAATTTTCAAAACATTAGATGTATCACGGAACACCGTGAAGGCCGTCATCAACGAGTGGAGAGAATGGAGCAGCGGAGAAACGCTAACAAGAACAGGACGTTCTTCCAACAGACCTACAGGAACGTTAAAGGAGTTACAGGAACATCTGGCAAGGGCTCGTCACTTCCTCTTCCACAGAGATCTCTCTTGTAGTCTTCACATATCATGGTTATGTCCTGGCTATCCAGGTGCACCGAAATCACCCTGAAACACAAATGTGGTTAAATGTGTTGTGTGTCATGAGAGCATTTAGACGCTAGAGAACACCATAGCCATAGTGAAGCATGGTGGTGGAAGCATCATTCTGCTTCTCTTCAGCTGGGAGTCAAGATCAAGTCAAATGCCTCGGTGGAAGATGTTCAGCTGAAGATGCAAAAAAAAAAAAAAAAGAGAATAATTTCAAGATCATGAACCAAAGCATTAAAAACAAGAAGAAGGTAAGTGTTTTCAAATGGCTCTTACCCAAAAGTGCTTGGCCCCCAACTGGCACGATCATCTATCATCTATCACTATCATAAAGTGCATGGGGATGGCAAGTTTGACTCCCGGGTGAACTGGCTAAGAGCCTTTCCTAAAAAGAGCTGATTGGCCGAACCAAGGGGAGGGATGGGAGGAACTCTAGTGCTCTCACATCAATCATGGCTCTACAGCCAATGATGTTAGCTCATGCAAGCGGAAGACATATAATTATGTCATTTAGGATAGCACTGTCCTCTGAATACCAGGAGCTTAGAGGCTGAGCTCTCTCAGAGGGGAGGGATGGTCCTGCGAGCAGTTCGGAAAGATGCAGTTGGTGTGAAAAGCCACATTTGACATGACTTGGAGGAAACCCTTACTGGTAGTTGTAGCCTTAATGTGGTAGTGCCCTAAATTTGGGTGGAAATCGCGTACAATTAAATTAGTGAGAAAATCAGGGAAAAAAATCAACCACCAACCATCCCAAATTTTTTTTAAATAAGAGTACAAGTTAATGGTGTGTTAATTAATGAGCGTAACTTTTTAATTAACTGATATATTGTAGGTCATTCAAATTGCACATGTTGGTAGGAGTAACTCTTCCTCTATACAATGGATTCTACTCAACGTAGTTTCCATCGTCAAACCCAACTCTTGAATCCTCCTGGACAATCCCTTTTGTCGCAGTTGATTGGTTTCCTGCTGTAATACAGAAGATTTACAGAGATTACATCATTTACAAGAGCAATTTGCACAGATGGATGAAGAAGTTTAAAAAGGGGAAACCAGCACTAAGGACAAATCGCTAGGTTGGGAGACCATCAACTGTGACAAATACTGGAGGGTTTTCAAAGAAGATTTGAGATTTGACCCTCCTATAGTCATTTAATAAAAATTATTATTATTTTTTTTTTTTCAATTGGATTGGATGGGGTGCACTATGGGGTCAGGGGTAGCTCAATGGTTAATGTGTTGGACTACTGATTGGAAGGTCTCAGGTTCAAACCACAGCATCACCAAGTTGGCACTGTTAGGCCCTTGAGCAAAAGCCCTTAACCCTCAATTAATTGCAGAATAATTAAATAAATCTGCCAAATACCATAAATGTATCATGTGAAAAAAAGAAAATCTGACATGCTTCCATTGGTTACTATTTTAACAGGCAGGGGCGTGTAAACTTTTTTATCTGCTGTAGGTTCGACATCCACCATGTTATCCTGGTGATTAAGGATACGATTCAATGAAACTTCATTCAACTTCAAAGAAAACGATTTTACCTTTTTTTTTTTTTTACACTATTAATGTGGGATTATTCTTAAGTGAGCAACTTGTTTTTTTTATCTATAGACTATAAATATTTTTTTCACAGAAAAAAACAAACATCTTGTTCAGCAGCTTGATCCTCCTTTCTTTTAACAGAACTTTCTGGAACAACCTTATCCGGGAACATAGCGTGGTATCAGCAGCAGCACACCACACACACACACACACATACACACACACACCAACACTCAGGCCATGTTGTCCAGCAGAAGGTGCAGCCCATTGGAGCTGATTTCATCCGCTCTGTCTCTTGGCCAGATTTATTTCTTTTTATGCAAAAAAAAAAATTTGCACATCTGAAAATGGTTTGTGTTCGCGATTTCAGTAGCATGATCAACGACGTGAGGAAAACAGCTCAACCCGATCGCCGTCTCTGCCACATGGGCGTAAGCTGTGACCGCGCTAAACGCTTTTAGAAACCGGGCGCCATTCGTCACACTGCATCGTCCTCTTAAAAGTGTTATATTTGGCTCGGGTCGCATGAATTCACATCAAACGGCCTTATCCATTAGTAATTAGTCAGTGTAAATAGAGTGCTGGGATCGTTCCTTTTTTCACCTGGCGGGCCGCTAATAGCGCTCCCGTTCCCCTCTCATTATAACGTAAGGCTTGTTTCTTTGTATTGGCTCGGGGTCAGGTACGCTTTAGGAAGGCGCTGCCATTTGTTAAACGGCAAGACAACAAACCCGTGTCGTGATTATAATAAAACAAATAACACACTGAGTACAATGACTGTAATAGCTATCGAAGGAACACACAGTTCAGTCAGTGCCGCCTGACGCTTTAACACACTCCTTCCTCGCTGGACAGATAGCCTTTTAATAGGGATGACATCAGCCTGTAAAGGAACCTGACCTCTCGTGAAGCCACAAACCCCGGGCTCGGTGCCCTCCGCCGAGTCTCCTCACAAAACCAGACGCGTTCTGAATCTGAATCATCTCTCTCGCTCTCTCTCTCTCTCCAGATCTTCCACTCAACCTCACGTTCTCCTGCTCTGGACGATTGTAAAGCCATTATCCAAACGCTACGTAAGACTGATGGTGATGGTTCTTAGCTCGAGTGTAATTACTCATCTGAATAAATCCTCTGGTCAAAGTTGAAGTACGGCTTAAATGAGCTAAAGTAGAAAAAGCTCTTAACTTTAGTTAGCGAGTAAGAGTAAATAAATGGCTCTTTAAATTAGTCCCTCTTTCACCAAGGAATGAAACAGTGTGTGAAAACATTAGCTAATGCTTACTGTACCAGTAATAGCTTTATTTTGGTTTGAATGCAAGGAGAAACCTCACTCACTCTCACTCATCTTCTATACCGCTTCATCCTGTATACAGGGTGGGGGGTGGGGGGGCGGGGGGGGGGAGGACTGGAGCCTATCCATGGAGACTTAGGGCATACTAGACATGGTGCCAATCCATCGCAGGGCACACACACACATACACACGCTATAGGCAATTTGGGAACGCCAATTAACCTAATCTGCATGTCTTTGGACTGTGGGAGGAAACCAGAGTACCCAGAGGAAACCCACCAAGCATGGTGAGAACCTGCAAACTCCATGCACACAGACCGCGAGGTGGGAATCGAGCTTGGACCATGGAGGTGCAAGGCGACTAACCGTGCCTCCAAGGAGGAACCTCCAGTTCTGAAAAAAGTCAAAACGTGCAGTTCCTTGATTGTCCACTGGGGGCTGGTTTAAAAAGCAAGTAAATCCCCATTGACTTCCATGTCGAAATTTTACAACAGAAATAAATGTTTTTAGCCTGGTACAAAACATTTTTTGGTCTCTATTGTTAGATTTCTCCTTCTTGACAACTGTACGAGGGTGAATTTTCATGTAACTCATCAGTTAAAATTATATTAAGCTGAAAACATTCTGCATAATTAAGGGTGTGGCTGATTGAGTCCATGTCTCGACATCAGTAATGGTTATCTTTAAAAAACAACAGCCTATCCAAATAAACCAAATTTTATATCCAGATGTCCCAATGCTTTTGTTTATGCTCTTCTTGTGTATGGACTTAACCACTAGGCCTCCATGCCATTGAGTAAATAAAATGAAAAATCTTCTGAATCGGACTGTAATTCCTCATTTGACCCGGATAAACCTACAGCTTTATCTATAAGAGTCCTACACGGGATTCTTCAGAATGCTTTGCACTTAAAGGCATAAGCATACGATGATTAACATTGTTAAAATCCCATGGAAACCGCCATTCAAAAACAAACAACAAACAAACAAACAGAATTGTATTGTAGTGTGTCCTGTGGATTGTAGTGTGCGCGAGTGTGTCCTGGTTTCTACCAACAAATTCCTCAAAAACTGAAACGTCTGTCACATCGACAGTAGGATTTGGAATTAATTATACAATATAAATATAAACATATGAACATACAAAACCAATCCCTTTTTCATCTTTTTACATCAAAGGCAAGGAGTAAGTTACAAGGAGTAAAGTCTGCTAATTCAATACATATTACATATTTTCGACTCGTGTTTCTTTCTGGACTTGCTCTAAGGTAAAAAATCAGGTACGTACAGTATAAGCGGGCTTTGTCCCATCCAGGCATCCAGCCAAAGTGACCCAAACTAACTCGCAAGTCGCTCTTTAATTCTACTTTAATATACTAACCACTTCCTCCTCTGACTTATAGAAGTCCCACTGGATCCTAATTCAAGCTCGAACCCTATAGAATCAAACTCTAAACAATAAAGCCCTCAGGAACTACTGACCCTTTTGTCTTTCCGTACAAACCCACGAAACGAACAGCGATCTAACATGAGGTGCATCGCTCCTCAGAGGATGGCTTTCTCCATCGATTACTCCAACCCCAAACGTTACGCAAAAGACCGAGACGCATGTAGTGTAAATCATCGTAAGCCTCCGGCCACGGTCAGCATCAGGAGCGACCCGGGAACGTGTTTCAGAGGAATGGTCTGGTGCACGTACGCTGAAGCTACCTGGACGTGTTTCAGAGGGCTTCATCCAGAGTTCAGTCCTGTAGTCACGAGTTTAAGAGCGATGATCGTGGCCTTGCTCTACCCCACTTAATCCAAATTGGGAACACATCTTGTTATGAAGAGTCCAGGTCTGTTTGCAATTAATGTCCACACACACACAAGAAAAAGGCAGCAGGAGTGAAGGAGTATTGCATTTACATTCAGAGCCCTTATTGAGACATGAAATCATTACACGTGTTTGTTTTCCAGCGCGACGGCAACGCGGAGCGCTTTCTCGACGATGTAAGGATCATAACAAACAAAGGCACTCGACTGGAAAGTTTATAAGCTTTCAATTACAGCGCTCGGTTTCTGTTTCTCGATCTGTCAAAATACGACAAAAACAGGTTATTACACGGTTTAGTCCATCACTTCATATGACATGAATTCCACATTTTTTCAAATCAAGCTCATGTTTTTTGGAATTCGCTTGATTTCCTTTCGCGAGCTCCGCCAGTTCATCTCAAAGGCCAGATCGTTACTGATGATTATATTAGAATTAGCAGCCATATTTTTCCGCTATAACCTTGTCATCTTTAATAGAGCGAGATGAACTCTGCTAAGACTGTAAGGAACAACTCACACCGCGGCGCTGTCGGATTTCTGATTCCGTTATGGAAAGCGATTCGTTTTCCATAAAAGCAGCTTTGAAATTCGTGCGGCTGCAATGCACAGGTTTATACTGTACGCTCCCGCACCGCCTTTAGCTCCCAGAATCCTGGAATATAGCTCCGTGCTATCAGGGAAGAGAAAAACTCCACAGATGTGATAACCTGGTGATTCAGTACATTTAGGTCGTCAGCTGACTTTGTTTTATTGCCCCATAACATTGTTGAGTCTAGACGTGAGCGACTGAAGCGACGCCAGATCATAACACTGTCTCCAGAGGCTCGTACAGTGGACACTATGCATGATGCATGATGCATCGCTTCATGCGCTTCCCTTCTTACTCTGACGCACCCATCGATCTGGAATATTCTCAATCTAGACTCATCAGACCACATGAGCGTTTTCCATTGCGCCAAAGTCTAATCTTTATACTTCCTAACAAATTTTAATGTTTTTCTTTTTCTGATGAGTCTCACTAACAAGTGGTTTTCTTATGAACACACAGCTGTTTAGTCTCAATCCTGTGAGTTCTCATCACATTGTGTGTGTGTGTGGAAATGGTCTTACTTTCACTATTGAACACAGCTGTGTTTTCTACTGTTTTTTTTTACTTTTTTTTTTTTTTTTTACCATGCATCTTTAATAAGCGTTTAAGTGATCTCCAGTCATGATGTTTTTTTTTCTGACCACATTTCTTCCACCGAGCTGACAGTTCAGGGCAGTCCGTACAGGTTCTAATAATGTGTTGGACAGTTCTTAACCCACTTCCAGTAATTTCAAATCTCCTTAATTGTTTTCTGTACTTGGTGCAGGCCAATAATTTGAAGCGGTGACTTTTTGGATGGGTATTAACCCACTCATTTGAACATGTTCTCGTTTCTATAGTAACAGCTGATTCGTACGGTGAATAGCCCAACATAAACTGATGAAAAAAGTCATTATTGATAGAAAACATATATATATATATTTATATTATGGAATTTGGCAGACACCTTTATCCAAAGTGTCTTTGTATTTCATCTCATTATACATCTAAGCAGTTTTAGGGCACAACAGGGATGCCTTGGAGATCGTGGGATTTGAACCTGGGACCTCCCGAACCATAATCCAATGCCTTAACCACTGAGCCACCCCTGAACCCATACTATACGTGGGTGGCGGCGCGGTGGTTAGCACTGTCGCTTTGCACCTCCAGGATTTGGGTTTGAATCCCACCTCAGATCTACAGTACAGGCCAAAAGTTTGGACACACCTTCTCATCTATCTGTCAATGTGTTTTTCTTTATTTTCATGACCATTTACAT
>JAQMYG010000018.1:19840292-19852504 GCA_030014215.1 Clariallabes teugelsi
AACCTTGGATTACGAGCATAATTCGTTCCGGAAGTGGGCTCGTATTCCAAAACACTCGTAAACCAAATTTAACTTTCTCATAAGAAATAATGGAAACTCAATTTATTCATTCCACAGCCCAAAAAAATTAATACTTAAAAATAATGAATACAAAATATTAAGTAAAAATAAAAAATTTATCCTGCACTTTACCTTTTAAAAAAGTAAAAATAAATCCCGACAGATAAGTATTTCCGTTTGGGCACAGGCGCTGTGTGTGTGTGTGTGTGTGTGTGTGTGTGTGTGTGTGTGTGTGTGTGTGTGTGTGTGTGTTTGTGTGAATCTAAAGTAAGCTCCCCCCTCCTCCTTCTCGTCTTATGCAATTACCCTTCCTCCACTCTTTTCACACACACACGCGCACACAACGAAAACGCTGGTTTATCGGAAAAATAAACAAAAAATCTCTCTAATGACACTTGATTGAGCAACACACTAATGGAATCACTGCTGTAAAGTAAAAATAATAAAATTAACCTGCACTTTACCTTTGAAAAGCATCGCGACAGAGCAGTGTTTCTGTGTAGAGCAGAGAGAAAGTGTGTGTGTGTGTCTGTGAAGGCGAAAGTAGGTGGGGTCTGTGTGTGTGTGTGTGTGTGTGTGTGTGTGGGGCACGGTCTCCAATGACGCGCGTGCACACAGACACACACAGCAGGCAAAGAGCAGACTAAGCCTTGAGCAAAGAGAGAAAATGGATCTTTAACCTCTCAAATGAGACTTGCTTTTGCTTTACACGCGCGCTGTACACACACGCATACAGACACAAAATAAAACATGTTTTACACACACACACACACACACACACGTGGTCACAGTGTTATAGTAAACAGTACACGCGTGCATGGATGTTGATTATACCAGTAAGAGACGAGCACTAAGACCCAGCAGGGGAGACGATTACCCACAATTCCGCAGCGCAAGAGAGAGAAAAACCGTTGACTCGGTTGTGATCACGTGACGCTCGGCATCAAAACAAGAAGCGCATTCGTGATACATGAGACACATACTCAGTACTCGTAAACCAAGACTTGTTTGTTTTCCAAGTCAAAATTTATTAAAAATTTTTGCTCGTCTTGCGGAACACTCGCAAACCGCGTTACTCGCAATCCAAGGTTTCACTGTAATTGTAAATATTGGTATCTGGTTCACTGCAGTGTCTATTTCTTGTACAATAAGCGTGAGCCACTTCTGTGATTTGTTCGCATCTACGAAATGTACGTAGAACCCTGGTTCGTTCATATTCGTAACTTGATAAGTTCGGGACTACCTGTATGTAAAGTTTAAAGTTGCTGTTTGTTAGCAAGCCTAAATTTTTTTTGTTCACATAGTTTTAGACAAGATCACAACTTTTCACATACTGAAAGAGATGCAATAGGAGAAAAAAAAAAAAACCCAGACGTAAAGTGTTGTTTGAAGTAACGTTGATGAAGCCGTGACGTGCGACTATTTCATAAAAAGGAGTCGTTTTAGACGTCTCGGTTCTTTCGTTCAAAACCAGAGGTCGGACAGAGTAAAGGCCTATGAGACCCGTCAGATCTGGAAAGAAAAATAAAAAACTTTGCAGAATTGTGTGAGTTCGTTTGGTACCACTGTCAATCATCGCTTCTCCTCTTTAATAAAAGATCACGGAGTGTGTCCATGAAGATGAATGCTGAGAACACAAGATGAGGCACTTCAAAAGAGAAAGACAGACTCTCTTTGCACTGCTCGTCCTCACGACGTCCTTTGAAACTTAAATTTCCCGAAATTGGATTGGATGGCTTTAGCGAGTACAACTGCTTTTGTTTATACTTTAAATACTTTGGCCTTTAAAAGAAATCTCGCATTTAGAGTACTTTTTTAGAGCAGCTCTTTCGGAGCTCCAGAGAACATTATTATTATTATTTAAAATTTCCACCTAAAATACTCCCTGACATTTTGCGTAGGCCATCATTTAGTGAAATATCTGTTATTTGTCATCTTTACTTTTTTTCTCACTGTTTTACCTTTGGGATTTTTTTTGTTCATAAACAAAACAGAAAGATTAAAAATTTTGAAAATGATTCTGCATTCTGCAAAATAGTCAAATTGAAGGATGTTTGTGATATTGCCCATGTTACCTACTTTGTAGAAAGGGTCAGATCTCAACTTTAAGGTTTTTGATTGCTAGAATGTTCTTGGAACATCTTGGACACTGTTCTGGGAAAGTTCCCTCTTAGTCTTATCCTGTTCATTGTTTTAGAAAACGTTGTGAGTCCACATGGTCATGAAATCAAAAGTGGGATGTACAGTACCCGGAGACTGTATAAAAGAACTAGACAAACCTTCTATGATGTCATAGGTTTTCTGAAGAGCAGTTTTGAAGCTGAACTGTGGGGGCTCTGGGCATCACCACCGTGCAGGAGTTGACGCCGCCTAATCCCTGGTCACCTACTTACCTCAGTTACCACAAGCTACCGTACTGTAACTAGATTAGCTTTAGCTTTGCTAAAATGCTAAGGTGGCTAACAATAAGCTATATGCTAATGTTACCTTCCATTTGATTGAACTCTACACACCATCCCATGTCAACTCCTATATTTCTTGTGGTAAGGTTAACTTTGATACCAGTTACCTGGTTAGCTAAAGTGATGCACAGCAGACAGCTAACAGTTTGACATCTGGAATGCAGCTGTCACTCAAATGAACCATGCTCCTAATTATGCACTGTTTAAGTAGATACATAATTATAATTATGTATAATTTAAAAATTCAGCTCAGTACTGTTGTCATGAATTGGAAACCTAAATAGCTATGGCTTTTATATATACAGTATGGTACTGGTACTGGTACCAGGCAGTAAACAAGTTGCACATTTTAACACGGGGCTCTATGGGGATTGACTCTCTTTTGGAACCAGCCCCAGTGGACATTCAAAGAACTGCACATTTTGTCTTCATTTTTCAGAACCTGAGGTTCCTCCTTTGGATCTACCAAATGCAGTGGTACCTCAGCATACAAATGCCCTACCCTAAGAATTTTTGCTTGAAATTTTAAGCAAGAAATTTGCCCCAGGATACGAATAATTTTCTGCATGTTTTTTTTTTTTTTTTGCATTATGTGCAAGATTTAGTGAAGATATAGCACCATGGGTCCTGCATTATTTGCATATAAATATATTATATTTCTAAATATATTACTTTCATTTACAGATATATTACAAATTCAGAATTGATCATTAGTTAGTGCTGTATAAAAAGTAAAGTTGTTACTTAAAATGAAATGATCAATAATAAAACGCCTTCTAGATTGTATATACTCTACAGTACATTACCAACAACTTTTACTTGTTCTGATCATGTGACCAATTATGTGACGCCACCCTGATAGTGTTTGCATTAAAAAAAGATCTTTTATTTTCTTATTACTTAACACTTAATAAATTTTTACATTACTGACTAGCATGTTTAATGATTTGTCATGCCATTTAAATATCTAATTCATAAATATTTAATGATGACTAAACATAGTGTGAGCGAGTGTGTGAGTGTTAACGATGTCTCAGCTCTCCGTGGGCTCATCCTTGCTCCTGCAGCAGGCATCTCAATGCTCAATTCTCTTTTTACTCACGCTCTAAAACACACACACACACACACACACACCTAGCCTACAGTGATAAATTAGAAGTCAGCCTCCAGACACACACCCGGAGGACGAACTCGCAACTAGACGTATGCACAACTTGACAGCTCCTGACTTGTATAATAATCAGTGAGATCTCATGTGTTATTTGCTGCATCCTATTTTTCCAGGAAGTTAAATGAGTGAGTGTTTAGAAAATGTGAACAGACCCTCCGTCACCATCAGCACCACTGAAAGCATCATTATACTGTAAGCTCAGTCGGGCTGGATGGTCCGGACAGTGGTTTGATTCTTTCATTTCATCTGTTTTCATCTGTTTATCCCAGATCAGTTTGGTAATCAGTCCCAGGGTGAATGTATTTTCACACTGTCTTGATTCTTTCCTGCAAAGAACTATTGGATGAAGACTGGACCGCAATGTTCTTTAAAGGCATTGGACGTGAAGAGTACTGACGGTTTCTTTAGGAGCCTAAAGTGAGCCGATCAGTTAGGAGGCTTGAATGAAGGTGTTAAAAATTGAGAATCTCATCTCTTTTTTTTGTCATCATAACGCAATACTCATAACACTATCATATGTTTATCATATGTAGTTCATCCAAACAGATCTGGTGTACAGTTGTTAGTCACTCTCTCACACATTCATCGTCTATACCGCTTTATCCTGTATAGAGGGTCGCAAGTGGCTTAGAGCCTATCACAGGAGACATGAGGAAGGGTACACCCTGGACAGCGTGCCAATCCATCACACACATTTACACACTAGCCTGATCTGCATGTCTTTGGACTGTGGGAGGAACCGGAGTACCCGGAGGAAACCCAGCAAACACGGGGAGAACATGCAAACACCGCACACATAGACCCGAGGCGGGAATCAAACCCAGACCCTGGAGGCCTGTTCAGTTTGTTAGTGTCATATAAAGTTTTTTTTTTTTTTTACTTCAACTTGCCAATGTAATTGGAAAGTTTCTTGGTCCTCGAGGTTTTGCCTTCACTTTTTGCCTTCGATTTACTTCTTGACATTTCAGACAGTCGAAACTGGAAGCAGGATATCTTTTTATACCCTGGCTCTGCTTTGTAGGAAAATATTATCTTTATTTTTAGATTCTCAGTCACATGCGTAGAGGAGCCTTATTTGCTGGTGCGTTATTTCAATAAAAATGTAATATCCTGCAATTTGCCAAAAAAAGCAAACAACCAAAAAAATTACAAAAATATTTTTAAAAGAACATTTTAGAATCTCAACTAAAAAGTCATAAAAGTTTCTATACAATTCAGTAAGTGATTTCAAATCAACATGTCTGTGAACAGCAACATCAGTAAACATGGCAGCATTTCCTACTTTTTAAATGAGATTTTACTTTAGATCAAATGAACACAGCTATATAGATTCACCTTATACATTGTTCGACTGTGACCATACCTAACTGCCATCTCTCCATCTCTTCTGCTCTCTCCTCTCTCTCTCTCTCCCTCCCTCTCTCCTTTTTCCTCTCCCTGTCTCTCTGTCGAGCTCCGTCGCTCCTGAGCTGCCAGTGATCCAGACCTCCTCTGCCCTCTGGACCTGTCTAACTCGTCCTGGAGTCCTGCTTCTGGTTGGAGATCTCGTCGCATGGACGCCCCGTGTGGTCTGCCTGGGATGCGTGTGGTGACGGTTCCACTTTTCCACGAAGACGGTCCTGTCCTCGGCTGATGCAGACAGCTGTTTCTCTGAGGACCTGTGACTTCAGTCGCTCAATAGTTCAGGACTGGAATTTCCTACAGTCTACCTGAGCCTCCAAGAACGAACTGGACTCCATTTAATTTAAACACATCTCCTGTTATACTGAACTTCCAGTCTCACACAGTATTACAGTATGCAGATCAATTCCTGCTATCCGTTTCACCCAGATGAGGATGGGTTCCCTGTTGAGTCATCTCATGTCAATTGTTAAAAGCGCTATACAAATAAAATTGAATTGAATTGAATATTTAATCTCTATAAATAACTGTATATACGGTGTTTATAACATACGACTGTATAGTCTATAATACTGATGATACAGTTCAGCATCTTAAAGAGGAAAATGTATATCACTCAAAGTTAGCTGGCTAGCATGTTGCTAAGTCAAGACAAACATGGAGTCATTCGTGTTTTTTAATCATTTTGTGGCTAAAACAAACTCTGACTTATGAGATAATCTGTTTGATTTCTGAGATAATACATTTGAAGAGACAGAGTATTTATTATTAGGCTAAATAATCGAGTTGTAAGACTTTAAACACTCTATAAAGTCTGATTTAATCTCTACAAATACAAATAATAAATTAAGAAAATTTATATCTTTATATCACAGCACTGCTCACATGTCATGTTAATTCATAAAGCAGTTCTATAGGAAGGTAAGTAACTGTTGAAGATTGATAATAATAATAATAATAATAATAATAATAATAATAATATATTGTAACTTACAAAATTTGTTTCAGGTAAAATTTTATAAATTTATTTATTTATTTATTTATTTTTTTACAAAAGTGTGCCTTACCAAATTATCACTCACTCACTCATGCTAAAGCTAAAGCTAAAGCTGACCTGTATTCAGGTGGCCTGGAGACTATCCCAGGAGACTTAAGGCACAAGGCGAGGTAAAAATCCCACCAGAGAACATGCAAACTCCATGCACACAGACCACAGGGCGGGAATCGAACCCTCAACCCTGGAGGTGCAAAGCTAACCATAAGTGACCGTGCTAACCCTTAAGGGTGTCATACTGTTTGGGACAAAAAAATCTATATCTAAACCTGGAGTGCATTCTGACCTCTTAAATACACTAATGCAGAGCTACTGTATGCTTTCTGAAAAAGGTACTGGTCAAGTTTGGTCAAATTTTCACGCAAGGTTTCAGAGGAGTTACAAATTCCCTTTATTTAAAGTAAAAAAGTTTACCAATGATGACGCTGGCATGAAATGATGGATAATCATCCATATGTGTCTCCTGTGCTTTACAGGCAGGAGACACACACAAAAAAACATTTAAAGCCAAGTAATTTTTCTTCTCTGTAATGAGGTAATGAATTGAAATGATGAATTAATGATAAACGAAATACTGCATTTTACAAAGACAGTAAAAACTGTGACGAGTGCTGCAGACATTTGGTGTGCATGATGCATAAACTTAAAACAACAGAGATTTAAGTACGTTGGTGCAAGATAGTCAACAGAAGAGAAAGTTAAAACATTTTTCCATCAATGCATTGCTCCTTTGATCATCAATTAAAAAAAAAAAAAAAGCATTGAATGTGCCTAATTTTGAAAAGGGAAAAATGACAGGAAGCATGCTTTTTACGGGCTTTTGACATGATGTGAGCAGGAAGTCTGTTCTTTAAATATACTACAGTAGGTTTTAGATAATTTGATAGCAATAAAACACGCAATTATTTATTATTGTTATTATTATTATTATTATTATTATTATTTCATTCTAAGAGAAGATTATATCGATCTCAATTTTTTCAAACTGTAGTGAATTGCTTTGTAAATGCTGATCTGAAAAACTGATTCATTCATTTATTATTCATTCATTCAGGGAAAAATAAACACTTTCTCTTCTAAAATGCCTTATTAGACCCTGAATTGGGAAAAGATGCACAAACAGCACATACTGTAGGAGCCCATACAAATTCATCACCATAGGATTTAAATTCATAAGATGTGGATATCACACAGTGGAACAACTTTTAAATGTTAGTCCTCCAGCTGCCCGGAAATATCAGGAATGAGACAAGGCAATGAAAAGCCGAATCCTTGCGCTTCTGCACGGATCCACAACAATGCATTATTCATGAACGGCCGCCTAAGCTTCACTACGCTGGCTTTAAGAGAAGCTTTTACGTGCCTCGCTGCCAGTATGTATTTCTTCGGGGTGAATTTGTGTTCACTTCTTTGCTATAGTATTTTTTCGCATTCGATATGCAAAAAAAAAAAAAATCCATATTCCTACGCTGTAGAATTCTCAAATCTGATTGGTCAGAATGTGGTGATTTATTTACAGTACAATAACACCAGCTTTGACAGAAAGTGAAGTCGCAAGTCACAGGTCTACAGTATATGAATACTCTCTTGTATAATAGCTTGTCCACAAGACTGGGCAAAAAGTTTTAAAACACTTCAGGAAGAATTATCCAACAGTAACTCTGATTTATCACACCATTGCATCATTCAATATTATTATATTGTAGCAAGTGACATTGCTTTTAAAATGTCCATATAACAGTAAATTGGATTTTCAGTGACCTCCGGCCTCATTGACGGGAAAATATCAGAAGTTTAAACAGAAGCTCGAATTAATCAGCAGGCTTCAGTTCTGACACTTGTGCTCATTATACACTCCATTACACTTTATAATCACATGCTTTAACGAAATCCCCAAGTTTAGCATGCTACAGTTTATCAATCATCTAAATACAAGTGAAATGAACATGTGTAAGACTGCGCATAATGGACTACAAGCCTCTACTTCATGGTGAAATGTTGAACCGGAGAAAAAGAAAAAAACAGAAAAGAAAAATGCCACACAAGGAATTGTTAGACATCACGACTTGTGTGCTGACAGCATCTTTAATATGCTAAGCGAGCATGTCGGCATTTTAATTCCAGGCCTTGGAAGCCGTTTCCTTTTCAGCTCCAGATACTCTTAAGCTGAATGAAGCATTTTGCATTTCAGGTCTCGGCTTAGAGAACGTTCTAATGTTCTCTTTGGCACAGAAAGCAGTTTTAAATTGATTCCATCTCAGAGTAAACATTGCAATCTGAAAGCACTTTGGCTTTAGACAACTGTGCACGAATATACATGAAAGAAACCAATTTAACAAAACCTCAGGCAACTGGAGGACAGAAAACACAACACGGCCGTGTAGAGGGAGACGCACAGACCATAGCTGATTTTTAAAAACCTATTCAGTCAGACTAATATAAATGGATATATAAAATATTTAAAAAAAATATTAACCCTAGCTCATATACTGCATATCTCAATTTGAACAGTTTGACAGCAAAATGAGATAACTCCATTTTTGCAGTTTTGAGAATTTTTTTTTATTTTTATTTTTATTTTTTTTAAGGAAGTGAGGATTATTACAAACTGAAGATGTTGTGCATGACACCATCTCACACAGTTTGGTCACAAAGGATAGAGTTGTGTTTGTGCTCAATTTAGTATCAATAACATGTTAGTGGTAGCACGGTGCTGGTTTAATGGTTCCCACCTTCACTTTGAACCACCAGGGTCCGAGTTCCAATCCTCGGTTTGCGTGCATGGAGTTGGCATGTTCTCCCCGTGCTCCGCGGCGGCTCACAGAGGTTCACACCGCTTCTCACCGCGAGTCAAACCGCATAGGTGAGATAGGGGTATAACAGCAGGAATAACAGAGGGGGGCGGGTTATCGGGGACGGGGCTTGTAGGACGACTTTCACACACACACAATAACGGAATCACTTCTGTCTGGCTCACGGATTACATAAATTGTCTGAATAACGGATTACATTTTTTAAAAATAACTAAATAACTGAGTACTTAAATGGTGGACCTAACGCGTTAGATTACTCGTTACATTAAAAAAGTAATCCAAGTACTCTAACGCGTTACTTTGTACCCAACACTGTTCACCGGTTTTAATTCCTTGTACCACTTTTGGTTGGCTCTCACCACCAGGAACATCCCACAAGAGCTGTAGTTTTGGAGTTGTTCTGACCCAGTCCTCTAGCCATCTCTATGGCTTTTGTCAAAGTCACTCAAATCCTTAGGTTTGCCCATTCTTCCTGTTTCCAACACACCAACTTCAGGGTCAAAATGTTCACTTGCTGCTTAATAAACCGACCCACTTACATGAGACATTGTAACTGTAGCTACTGGTCCTGTTAGAGGAACAAACAGAGCAAAGACCATGATCTCATCTACAGAAAAAGTTTACTACTGTATTTGTTAATTCTCTTCAGTATGAATTTAAAAATAATATTTATGTTTGCTAATAATTTGTACACTCTTTAGTACTTGTGATGTTTTATCCATTTGTACATTCAGACGGCAACTTTTAAACAAATGCACACATTCACTCACTCACTGTCTATACCACTTTATCCTGTATACTGGGTCGCCGGGGGCCTGGAGCCTATTTCAGAAGACTTGGGGTACACCCTGGACAGGGTGTCAATCCACACACACATACTGTACACTCACACACACACTACGGGCGATTTGAGAACGCCAATTGGCATGTTTTTGGACTGTGGGAGGAAACCAGAGTACCCGGAGGAAACCCACCAAGCATGGGGAGATGAAGGAATTGAACCCAGAACCTGAAGGTGCGTTTTTTTTTAAATCTGGCCAACTTGACAAGGAGTTTGGTTGGCACCAAGCCATAGTGGTCTGTGTGCGTAGAGTTTGCATGTTCTCCCTGTGCTTGGTGGGTTTCCTCCGGAGACTCCGGTTTCCTCCTATAGTCAAAAGACTTGCTTATAAGGCTAAATGGTTTTTCCAATATTGCCCGTAGTGTTTGAGTGTGTGAGCAAGTGTGTGCATGCTTGTGCCTTGTGATGGACTGGCACCCCATCCAGGGTGTACCCTGCCTAATGCCCCGAGTCCCCTGTGAAAGGCTCCAAGCTTCCTATAACCCAGTGTAGAATAAGCGATACGTTTCTGAGTTGGTGCCACTCTGGAGCCCTTAAAGACCCTGACTCACATTCTAAAGGATGGTTTAGAGTAATGTGCTCTAGAAAATCTGTAAACCAAAGTCACCTTGAACAGAATTCTTCACGCTAAAGACGTCTTTACACTGAAGTGGAGTGAGAGTTTAAAATCTCTCCCAACACTCATGTTAGTGCTTTTTACTCTGCAGCATTTAAACTAGAACACACTCTCTAAGGATTAATGAGTGAAAATGGCTATTGATCGCAACTCCTGGAAAAAATAAATAAATCTGACTTTAACCTGAGTTCAGGTCACCACTATTGGCATTATCATTAGCGCAGGACAGATACTGATGGAAGCTCCTGGGTGGGATTCAGTGGAAGTCCTCCAATCTCCTGACAGATGCCTCAAACACCATGTAGCAAACCGTTACTCAAATGGGTTTGTACAGTCGAGGAGCAGCTGCTAAAGAAGCTGAAGATTTCACAGCACCTGCCACTGCAGCTCTGAGGAAACGTCAAGTTTATGAGGCGAGAAATGAGGCGCAGCCTGGGTTTGAAGCGAAGCAGATATCAGCACTCCATCTTCATGCGAAGTGAAGTCCGTTTGCTGTCTCAGACGGAGAGCATGAGGGAGAAAACCAGCGATGAAGATAATATGCACTGTAAAATGAAAACGCTGGAAGGACAGCCAGTATGCATGATGGCTTTCATCAGAGATATAAAGCATTACAGTGAAGATTTCAGTTTCAGTCTAAGTGCTGCTTCCTTGCAGCTCCAAGGTCCAGGATTTAATCCTGAGCTTGAGGCTCTTAAAATAATCTTGCATGGTACTGAAGTCCTCAAGCAATTCAGATTTGCTCCAAATTGTCTGAATATGAGTGTGTGCGCCTTGCGAGGTTTGGTGTCTCATCCAGCATGAAGTCCACCACCAAGTTATAGTTTTTGTATTTTGACATAGAAAGGCAGGGATGTAATACAATCACTTCGATTCAAGTTTTGAGGAAAAACAGCAAAAAACTGAGCTACATAGCTAGTGTAATAAGGTGGCAAAGAAAACAAATGGAAGGCATTAGAAATTTTCTAGGAAAACATTTTATGCAACAAAAAAAATCACTTGTAATTTCCTGGAAAAGTTGAATGTTTTTTCAACTTTATATAATAAACCATAACCAAAAAAAACAAATAACCATAACAACAAAAATGCCAGTTGTGCATTTTTTTATTGTGTATTTAAACAGGAAATTCTTACCAAACGTTCAATTTTTTTGTAGATGTTTATTGCTTTGCTATTAAATGAAATTTTGAAGCACTGTGTTTAGTAGGGCGGCACGGTGGCTTAGTGGTTAGGACTGTCGCCTTGCACCTCCAGGGTCCGGGTTTGATTCCCGCCTTGGGTTTTTGTGGAGTTTGCATGTTCTCTCCGTGCTTGGTGGGTTTCCTCTGGGTACTCCGGTTTCCTCCCACAGTCCAAAGGATAGGCTAAGTGGCATTCCCAAATTGCCTGTAGTGTTTGAATGAGCGTATGTGTGCCTGGTGTTGGATTGGCACCTTGTCCAGGGTGTACCCTGTCTCGTGCCCTAAGTCTCCTGGCATAGGCTCCCTGTATACAGGATAAAGCAGTATAGACAATGAGTGAGTGTTTTACGTGGTTATTGTGTCAGTTGGTTTGGTGTTTTTACTGTATTATTCCTGCATGATGTTAGTCATGTGGAGCTCTGATGTCAGTGAGACTTTGCTATAGTTCTTGCTAGCAACGTTATAATGGAGTTCAATAGGAGAAGTCTTCTTTGTCTTTCGGCTGTTCCTTTTCAGGCGTCGAAACAGGGAATCATTTGCCTCCATCTAACCCTATCCTCTGCATCCTCTTCTCTCACACCAACTAACTTCATGTCCTCTCTCACTGCATCCA
>JAQMYG010000018.1:19867284-19878762 GCA_030014215.1 Clariallabes teugelsi
ATGTGCCACAAACAGGAAGTTAATATCACCAACCATTCCCATTTTATTAAGGTGTATCCATATAAATGGCCCACCCTCTACTTTAACTAATGCTTTAATGTCTGTTGTTTGTTTATTTACGAAGGTTTTATATAGTTAAAACAATGTACAGTGATAAACAGCATATGCCTAGTATTATAGTTCTCCCTGTGCACAAAACATGTGATGTCACTAATTAGGTCTAGCCTATCTGGCTGAAGATTCATGCTAATTAACTGAAAAGCTATATGACATGGAATGGTGGTCAGGTTTTGGAGCCATGGCCTGCGTCATCTCCAGATCTAAACCCAATATAAAACTTTTGGATGATGATGAAAATGGCAGCAGCAGTAAAAAAACAAACGTCTTCTGTACATGATCCTCAAGCAGGCTTGGACTGAGCGATTGCAGAGAGTGAGAGTACTGCAGACGACTTTTTAACTCTATGTCTAGTCGAATCCAGCAGGTTTTCAAGAATAAATGAGTTCATACTAAATACTGATTGTTATAAAGTACTTTCATTGCATAAAATAACAAATTATCATTAAAACACTGGACTAACTTTTGCCTAAAACGTCCTTAATTTGTCCATTTGTTTTTGTTTTAAAAAAAAATATATTAGGAAAGATGTGTGTGGCTTGATATATTAATATGATCGCGTATCTTCTTGTAAACAGAAGTCATACACCAGCTCAGATACGTCAAACCTAAAGTAAGTACCACGGCCTAATTCAGGCAAGAAAGAAGTCTGACTTACACTGTGGCAGCCAATCAGGGAAGAGAATGAGTACAGTAGTGGATTGTTAACGAGTTTTTATTCTGGTCAAGCTAAACACAAAACAACACTGGATAACTACGTATTGACTGTCCCAAAATTTCTCCATACTGTGCACAGGGGAAATTAACACGTTCTTTAGCCGTCTCTCTTCCGCTCATGATGATCCGGTGTTAATACATCCGGTGTATGAAGACTGTAGGGACGTTCTATACTGCAGATTTAACTTCGTCATGATGATATGATCGCGTATACTCAAGACATACAGACGCTCTCCATCCAAACTGACTGAGTTTGAGCTATTTTGCAAAGAAGAACAGGCAAAAGTTTCACTCTATATATGTGCAAAGCTGGTAGAGACACACCCCAAACGCCTTGGAGCTGTAATTGCAGTGAAAGGTGTTTCTACAAAGTGTTGACTCAGGGGGGGATGAATACAGTATAAATGTCAATTTGAAAAACGTCTATCATTTTCCTTCCACTTCACAATAATGTGCCACTTTGTGCTGGTTTATCACATAAACTCCACAATAAAATACGTTTATGTTTGTGGTTGTAAAGTGAAAAAATGTGGAAGAGTTCAAGGGGTATGAATACTTTTGCAGGGTGCTGTACGTTCTATTGAATTGCAATGTTCAAGGCCATGTCAAGGGTATATATACTGTATATTTACACACAGTATGTTTCCAAGTGCATCAGCAGCATTAGTTTAAAGCAATTGTGCTTTCCTGACCTTTAAATTACAGACTTAACCTCAGAGATAACAGACTTTTGGGTCATACAGTATCTAAAGTGCCGAAAGGCCAGAACACAAAACCGAAAAGGGTTACATTAATCGAAACTAATAGTTATAACTCATCACTTCATGTTGAACTATAAAATTCTAGATTCAGAACTGAGTTGGTTCTCAGTCAGAAGAGCCTCAGGAAGGGAAAAGCTCGGCAGTAAGGATTATGTTGTGTGCAGTTTCCCAGACCGGCCAAAATGCTTTATCATGGTTTGGACAGATTACAGCCCGAAGCATCTCATCGTTTCCAACTGCTGATTGTCTTTGTGTTTGGCCATGCGTAATATTTAACATGTCTGACATCGCACTCACTGGATAACATTAAATAGCTGAAAATTTCTCATTTATTTCAACCACAGGCAAAAAAACAGCGCAGCTATTAAGGGAGAACGAATATTAAACAACCACCAAAGATCTAAATCCCTGTGGGTTACGACTTATTAACTTTGCTGCTTTGAAGAAAAAAAAAGCTTAATGCAGCCCTAAAGATCTCTAAATGAGAGTTTTATTAAGTAAATATGCGCATGGACTGTGACTCAGTTAGAACTGTACCGTACAGTAAGTATTGAAAACGATAGTCTAAATGAAGATCTACGCTCGTAATAAGTGTCGAAAAACGTGATCAAGATCCTAACTTTTTTTTTTTCCCCAGTATAAGAACATTTCAATAACATTTCCTTCTTAGAGCAAATGTTAACACCACTTGGGCTAGTTAAAGAAAGAAATACAGTGCAGAAAACCAATGGATCACTTCTCTTTGCTTACCATGGAGGTTTTTAGGTTACCTTCTCTCTCTCTCTCTCTCTCTCTCTCTCTCTCTCTCTCTATTCTATCCTGCTTTCTCTATTTTATTATATACTGTAGTTTCCATATTGTGTTCAACAGCCTGATAAAAACCATTAACAAAATAGTGTTAGCATGCTACAGTAGCTAAACCACAGAGCATCATATACAGTATGAACAGTTTGACAGCAAAATGAGATAATTCCACTTTTCAATTTTGGGGAAAAACAAGTTTTTATAAATGCAGCAAGCAGTGTTCCAAAGAAAAACCTCTCATCTTCTCTACCACTTTATCCTGTATACACCCTGGACGATCCATCACAGAGCACACACACTCACTCATTCACACACTACAGGTAACTTGGGAACACCAATCAGCTGCATGTCTAAACCCACCAAGCATGGGGAAACATGCAAACTCTATGCACACAGGCCTGAAACAAGAATCGAACCCGGACCCTGGCGGGGTTTTTTTTACAGTAAGTCACAACGGAGACAAAAAGCACAAATGGCAAAATATTTTGTCAAAACTGTTTTGTTTACAGTATATCAGTTAGAATTTTGTATGATTTTCCAAAAATCTCCATCTCAAACCGTTTTGTCACAATGGATAAATCAGTCTGCAGTTCTGTTTGTGATAAGATAAGTGTGTTATTTAGAGGAAATAATATGTTGTTTTATTATAACATATAGCAAACTCATGCTTTGGTTGTGTTTTTGCGGTAAGTCAGTGGCAGGAAGTTAAATCAAGGAAAAAAAGTTGGGTTTTGTTGCATGCAAAACCTTTTTTATTACAAAGACTTTTGTCGAAAATGTGAAATATTATAAACAATATACAGTAAAAACTTCTATTTACAGCATCATCAGTTTAAGCTTACTACCATAGTAGAAGTACTGTATGCACTGTACACTGTTAATTTTTGCATTGTTTAACTGCATAAACCACCATGCCCCCCTTGAGGTTACATTATATTTTAAAAATCCCAATGGATAACAGGAGTAACGGACAGAACCAGATGTATTGTTACACTCAACACATGTATCCCATGTCTATTGTACACAAAGCGTGCAATCATCTCGTGAGTGATGTACAGGTAGTCTTATCTCTCTGCTTAATTTTCTTTTGAAAATATTCCTGTAAGTCCATCATGACTTACAAATGCAGCAAAATCCACACTAGTGCACTTAGAAGTGAAGCAGAAGGTTACATTACAGTATCGAAATTGCAAAGTCCTCCACAAAATCCATGTATAGTGGATGTTAAGCCACACATACCTGTAGTCCATGAATGCTGGGGTAATTGCAATAGCAGTAATAAAGTGTAAAGTTCCTTCTTTTTTTCTTGGCTTTAACATTCTCCAAAAATCCAATAAATGCATTTAGCTCACTTACAGCAGCCGCTATTCTGCAAAGCTGTTTCTTTCACTTCACTGATCGTTTAACAGAAATAAGAAGCGATGCAAAAGAAGTGTCATGTGTTTCATGTTTTAAAGCAGTTTTATGTTATGGTTTGCCTAAAATGTTTCAAAGTTTCAGAGCTTCTTGTTGTTGGTCTTTCGGCTGCTTCCGGCATGGAGTCGCCACAGCGGAATATCCAGTCCGCACAACAACTTGGCACAGGTTTTTACGCCGGATGCCCTTCCTGACGCAACCCTCCCATTTTATCCGGGCTTGGGACTGGCACTGCATCCAGTGGCTGGGGGGTTTGGGCACTGGCTGGGAATCGAACCCGGGCCTTCCGCATGGCAGGCGAAACACCTACTGTACCACTGAGCCGCATAACAATATAGAGTGATTTTCTAATTAAAAGCGAGGTAATAGACAACCTTGTGTTCTAGAGCAAAAAAATTTGCCAATATAAGAAGAATCTGAAAAATAGCATTTATTGTGTTCTGCTGTCAAACTGTTCGTATAGACAGATGGACAAGCAGACATTCAAAGTGACTAACACTAGTCTGAAACTGACTTTGAAATAAATAAAAAAAATACACAGAAACCTCCCTATTTTGTGTTCCTTAGCCAAACATTCAGTTACTGTATATAGATTCAATAAGCTATCTTAAAGCAGGAGACTGATATCGTACAGTATAATAACATCCTTTATCATTGGCTAGCTTCATGTATCCATTTTGCACGTAACAAAAGACTCATCCTTTCACTCTCATGCTCTCTTTCTCTTCCTGATTTGCTGTCACCCTGGAACTGGACTTCTTTTATGCCTGACAGTAAGGCATTTTAATGTTCAATGTTTCTGAGCTGTTATTTATTTTTGGTTGTAAGCATGCAGACTAGATGGAAACACATAAATGAGATCCTGGGGTTCCTGAGTGGCACAACAGAAAAGTATTTGCCCTATTAACTGAAGCTCAAATCCCTGTTGATGCCACAGCCTTAGGAGTCCTAGGGAGCAAATTGGCCGTGCTCTCAGCAGGGAAGGGAGGTACTGTATACTCGTAGTCTTGCATCGATCCTAGTGTGCTTCTGTGAGCTAACACAGGTGAAGGGGGTGGATAGTGCATTAAGGCCGCTCTCCCTCTGGTTATTCTGGACTCATTTGTTTGTAGTGAAAGTTGGGGCATGGCCATATCCAACCTATTACCCCGACACCCATCAATGTTAAAATACAGCCGGCCAAATCATGGTGTTGTTGATAAAAAGTGTCTCACCTACAGTAGGTGTAAAAAAGTGAATTTCCAGATTCTCCCGATCCATGCTCCTTTTTTTTTTGTAAATATGCATACACATTTATATTTTTAATCAGATAAAATAAAACACATGCTAAATACATTTTCCTGCCCTTTTATGTAGTGTCAGTAACTTTTTGGAATTCAAATCTTTCAATGATCTTAATTGTAATTCAGATGAAACTTGGCCGATTTAGATTTCACATGAAAAGACATAATCCAAATTGTTAATTGTTAAGATATTGCAACATGAATTTGACATGGTTACGGACACTACAGATTTTTTCGCTTTTTACCAAAAAACATCTCTTTTTACAGGCAGTGTTGGGTAAGTTACTAAAAAAAAGTAATCAACTACAAATTACTAATTAATTTACTTAGTAAATTACTAACTACTTTAAAATTGCATTACTGTTTATTACATGTAAAAATGTTACTTTTAAGTTACTTTGAAAACATCTCACATCAATCCCCTTTTCTTTCCCTTCCTCTCCCCTTTACATTTAACCCTTCTCCTAAACAAAATTACCCCTTTTCCCACAAGTCCTCACCTCGTGTCTGTGGTGCCACCCATGCAAAAAGAGTGAACGTCAAATGTAAAAAACTACAAAGCTCGCCGATGATTGATTGAAGCGCATGCTCGTTAACTGATGCTGCCGCGCAAAACGTGATTTTTAAATGCATTTTGATACATTTTTAAACACTACATTTGTAGCGCTAGTAACGTAATGTTATTGATATTGGTAACTGTATTCAAATTACATGCATTTAAAATGTAACGCGTTACATTACTGCGTTATCAGGAAAAGTAACTAGATTACAGTAACGCGTTAAACCCAACTCTGTTTACAGATCATATGCTTCTAGAACCTTACACCAATTTTAGTATCAATACTCATAAAGAAATATTAATAATTTACATTTAAAATGATTATTGTTTGAAGTGGGACAGTATAACACTGAAAAATGGCCATTTTGGGTCTCATATTAAATCATCTCTCCAAAACGGCTGAAGTTAGCAACCATGTTGCATGAACATCAGAAGTAGCTTATTTGCCACACACATTTTCTGTATTATATGTAACATATAACATAAAAATAATAAATCACGCTGGTCTGATATGAATGAGTCTGAAATAAAAAAAATGTAAAAGTTGATGCTACCTTCCTTGAGAAAACGTAGTGTACTTAGTATACTATATATGTATCATGTATACCTTAAGTCAACTACATTTCCCCAAGAAATGCAAGTGCTTCTGTTTGATCCTTCACGATTTTAGAGGAAAAGGACACATAGAAGGAAAAACAGTCATTCATAACCAGTTTGTACAACCGCTGTGAGCAGAAAAGCATCTCCATACACCAGTCAGTGGGATTAGGATCAACCAAAGTGGACATTTAAACCTGGACTTTTTCTTCACCTGGACACATTTTAATGTTTGATGTAAACACAGCAGCTCTTTATGTCTATCTGTATGATTTAATGCACTGCGCTAATTCTACATGATTGACTGATTTAAGTAACTGCATGAAGAACCCCGTGTTCCTCTTAAAGTGGCCAGAAAGTGTGTGTGTGTGTGTGTATATGTATAAAAAAAAAAAATCAATTGGAGTCTGATTAAAACACTTACCAACGTCCAGGTCGAGGATCTCGGCCGGGTAGAAAATCGTTCATGGATCTGTACAGCATTTTTAGTCTTCAACTCGCCTCAACTCACAGTTTCCATAGTTACGGGCTGGGAGGAATTGAAGACTGAAAATGACATACAGGAGAATCGTGGGGTGTTTTTTTTTTAGGCTGGAGGACGGAGAAGTTCCTGAAACATCCTGAGACATTCTGAAATATTAGTCAGTGCTCATTAGACGGACTGCCATAACAAAGTCAGACAGTGTTCACCTTAACGGCGCGCGCATGTGTGTGTGTGTGTGTGTGTGCTGAACAGATGCCTCGGCTACAGACAGGACACTCTAGGAATCCACTACAGAGGTTTTTTTTTTTTTTGCAATGGATGTTAGACATTGATCTTCATCAAATCCAGTTTCTCAAGAGTAACACTCAGTTTATCACAGGAGCCATCTGTGTTCATGTTTCCACCAAAGCTTTTCAGCTAGCTTTATGAGGCTTCACTCTTTTTATATGACGAAATATCTAGACGAAATGTCTTCTTTAGTCTCTAGCGTTATTATTACATATTACCTGATTGTATATGATTACTACTTAACTGCTAACAGATGTTAAAGTGAACCTGAAACTGTTTGCACACCTAATCCCTTTGTCCAAGTCCATACCGGAGTTCATGTTTGTTTTGTGTCTTATTCTCCGTAGCTTTAAGGAACACTCTACAGAACCAGTAGATGCATATGTGGGGGCGTATTTACTGTATTACTGTACTGTGTTACCATATACAGTAAATTAGGTTTAATTCATGAGTCTTCAAGTCTAATCATATGTTATCAAAAATTAAAAAAAAAAACATAAGCATACTGTAACACGTGAAACATACTGTACAAGCTGAATGTAAACAGATTTAATCTTAATTGACTTGGACGAGCATTTACATGAGAAATCTGATTTATGAAAATGATAACAAAATATATAAAAGTGGACGTCTCATACGAGGGGTGCAGAATAACAGAACAGAGTTATGTGAGTTAAAACTCTTTATTTCTCTATATAATCCCCTGATACACTAATGCACTTATCCCAGTGTTTCACTAGTGCTTCTTAGTACGATCGGACCACCAGGCCCATCATTCACGTCTGAAACGCCGGCCTCCCAGGAACTCCTTTAATAGCCCAGACATGTGGAAACAGCTTGGAGCGAGGTCAGGACTGTACGGGGACTGCAGCGGCCCTCCGAGGCACGTTTGCACTAATCCAATCTTGTGCTGAGTCTCATCATCATACCATGCATCTCATTCACCAGACATTTTGTCCCAGTTTGACTCAAACCGTCCTTGTGTATAAAATTAAATTATAAATATCTTCTCAGATGTTTTTTTCATGCTTTTCTACTTGTTCAGACCGAGTAACATTTGATCTTTCAGCGAAATAACATTGATCTCAATTTCCCTCCCACTGTTCTGATGCATGGTCGAGTCACGTCCTTACTGCACGCTGCTTTATCGATCACAGCCCCTGAGATAACAGTGCTATAAAACTGCATTGTCCTTGAGGTGGAAGGGGATTACGTACATCAGACCCAAGAGTGTTACTAGAATATGTTGATGAAATATGTAAAATGTAGCTGCATAGCTTTGTGTAGGAACATAATCCATTGTTGGTTACGTTTAATAACCGACTTTTTTTTTTCCTCCAGCATGTCATGTTCTGCTCCAACACATACAACATGCTATATACTACACATGATAAACAAGTTCACTTTTTAAAAAGACTGTTATAGTGGTACCTTGCGTTACGAACGTGCCTCCCTCATGAAATTTCGCCTTAAAAACTGAAATTTTGCAAAAAAAGTTGCCTCGGCATCCGAAGCATTTTCTGCAACCGAACCGAGCCGTATTGTGCACTGACTAAGTTGCACCTACACCAAGTCGATCAAAACTTGTTTGTGTCAGTGGAAAGCTAAGCATTGCATATTTTTTGTGGATTTTTTTGCATTTTGTGACGTCATACTGTAGCACCACGGGTCCCAAAAATGTTAGCAAGGACGGTAGCACGAAGAAAAGGGAGACGCTTTTTAAAGAGCTTTTTAAAGCAGCCGGTGCAAAAAGGAATCATAAATTAAGTTAAAGTGAGGTTTAATGTCTGTTTATTGCATGTTTTACTTAATTTTGATTGTTTTTACATGCATAAATATGATTATAATGTTGGAAATTGGTAATATTGGTAATATTTTTGGGTGGCTAGAACGGATTATCTGCATTTACATTATGTCCTGTGGGAAAATGCGTCTCACAATACGACATTTCGTCTTAAGAACTCGCCTCCGGAGCGGATTCAATTCATATGCCGAGGTACCGCTCTACAGTTGTTTTTGTAAAGTTGTGTGTTAATGACTGTGTAACCCAACCTGAACTAAAAAGTTTTTTTTCATCGCTTGGGTACTGTATGTCAATGAATCCAAATGACCCTTACATTACTACAGTAGGACTGAGTTGCATTTACAAACTCCCACAGAACTTCATAATAACGACAGAGAACTCTTCAAGTCAAACAACAGCTCCATTTTTCACACACACACAGGAACACTAGGACAAGATGCATTCAAGAACAAAGCAAGACTTTCTTGTGAAATTTCTCATGATAGTTGTAAAACTAATTGAACTTTACAGAAGACAAGCTCTTAGCTTATTAGCTACTATTTTTTTTTATATATAATTATACATCATATCTTTAATAAAATCAGTACACACCACCCTGGGGGCATGAGGACATGTCTAGTGTCTGGTGAATAAAACCAGTGTAAAATTAATAAAATAATGCATTGGAGTAAACTGTACTGTATTGTTGGAATGACCCACAAATGAAAAAGGAAAGCAATGTTCCACCTAAAAACCTTCTTTTGTCCCGTGAATGTTTTAGACAGTTTCCTTTCATAAGGTTTTTCAAAAAGAAACTCTGACTACTTAAAAACCCGTAGGAACCTTTTTATAAAAGTCTATACTGTATTTGTACAACTCTGTGAAAAGTCTCTCTCTCTCTCTCTCTCTCTCCATGGACTGTTTCTGATGAAGCTCAGTGGGATTGAACTCACCATGTCTGACACTCGACAATTTGTTAAACAAAAATTATTATTATTACTGAATTTAAATAGTGAAGACCTCCAGAGAATCTTTAATAGCTGACACCAGCTTCTGACAATGTGGCAAATAATTATAGTGATAATACAATTATGGTGATTCAAATACAGATTTCTGGTTTGCATGTATGTTCAATTGTTTGTAAACAGTTCCTTTTAATATATAATGTTCATAAATTGAAATTGGAGCCAAATATCATCATAAACACAAAGTATCCTATAGTATTATACAGTAGTCTTCAAAAAAGTCTTTAGCAGGAACTTTGGAGACTGCAGCTTATTTGTCCATGTAATAAAAAAAAAAGGCAACAACAATTCATTCAATTTTGACCATCAATTACCAGCGAAGGAGGCGTGGCCTATTGAGGGGTCCATTTCCACCCACATTGGGGGAAAATAGCTTAGTTATGGCATTAGTTCTCAGAATCCTGAATTTATTTCACAGAATTCCAACTTCATTTCTTAGAATTAACTTTTTTTTATTTATTTTTTTTTATTTAAACCTGATATATTACAATTCAGACTTCATTTCTCACAATTCAGATTTTTCCCCCCTCATAATTCTGACTTACAAGCATTTTATTGCAATAAGCATTTCACTGCATATCATAAGGTGTATGGCTGTGTATGTGACAAATAAAATTTGAATTTGAACTTCTAATTCTCTAAATTGCAACTTTATTTTATTTTATTTATTTTAGAACTGTGACCTGACTTTTGCATTTTCAACTTGATTTCTCAGAATTCTGAATTTTATTTTATGAACTTATTTCTCATTCTTAAATTTTGAACTTATTTATCAGAATTCCGGCTTTAATACGCAGATTTAAGACTTTGATTCTTGCAAATGTGACTTTACTTGCAATTCTTACTTTTCTTCTCAGAATTCCAGCTTTATTTCTCAGAATTCTGACCTGATTTTTGCAATTCCATCTTTATTTCTCACAATTATGACTATGAATTTTGTAATTCTAACTCTTTTCCCTTGCAATCAGGCAATGGCACTTCCTTTTCCTCTTTTGTATAATAGATAGAAAGCTTTACAAACTTAAAATGAGCATGGATCCGATCACAGAGGTCTAGTTTAGGAGTGGTTTCACAAGCAGTAAGAATCTCACTGTTATTTGAAGAACTTCTTTGTATTATACTAAGCCTCCAGTCCTTGAAGAAAACTGTCTAACAATCAGTTTAGGCAAAAAAAAACAAAAAACAGATGAAGTAGTATTGTCCTTGTTGATACTAAAGCAGGTTCAGACTTCATTCAGACAGCATGCTTGTCAACAGATGCACCGTAACAGTAAGAGGACCGGGATAATGATTGACTGTCACTTCGTGAGCCTGATGGAGGGAAATGGAGTTGATTTATGTGGTTTATAAAGACAGAGTGGCAAGAAATAAAGTCATAATTGGAGGAGGAAGGTCAGACATATGGGAAATAAAGTCAGAATTGTGAGAAATAAAGTTGCAATTAAAAAAAAACTTTTTAATGTGCTGGAAACAGGCTTCCCAAAAGACAACTGCTATAACAGAAGGGATAACAGGAATTGTCTTATTTCATAGAGGTTCCTCAACAGAACATATGTATAAGTGAATAAAAATATCCAAAATTCTAGTGAAATTCTTTTTTTTCTTTGTGGGGGGGGGGGGGGGGGGGGGGGGCGGGGGGGGGGG
>JAQMYG010000018.1:19998372-20011665 GCA_030014215.1 Clariallabes teugelsi
CTCTTTGAATGAAACTGGCAGGTAGAGAGGCCACACCCCTCTTTGAATGAAACTGGCAGGTAGAGAGGCCACACCCCCCTTTGAATAAAACTGACAGGCAGAGAAGCCCACATCCCCCTTTGAATAAAACAGACAGGTAGCAAGGCCACACCCCCCTTTGAATAAAACTGACAGGTAGAGAGGCCACACCCCCCTTTGAATAAAACTGACAGGTAGAGGCCACACCCCTCAAATAAAAATGACAGGTAAGGAGGTCACACCCCCCTTTGAATAAAACTGACAGGTAGCGAGGCCACACCCCCTTTGAACAAAACTGACAGGTAAGGAGGCCACACCGCATTTGAATAAAAAAAAAGAGACCACACCCCTTTTTTATCAAATTGACAGGTAGCAAGGCCACACCCCTTTTGAATAAACCTGAGGGGCCACACCGCTTTTAAATAAAACCGACAGGAACAGAGCCCACAACCCATTTTGATAATAAATGACAGGTAGAGAGGCCACACCCTCTTTTGCTGGGACCCATTTTATTTAACTTTGTGAACAATTTTTTATCATGATTTCAACTTTTTAGAGATATTTAAATAAAGGATATTAAATACGAAAAACGCATCGGCACCATTGCAACTCCAAATTACACCGAAACTGATAAGTTTGTCCCCAACTCCAGTTCATTCCCTATTTAGAGAATGTGGACAAAATCAGCATGGCTGCTCAGAGCGTCAGAAATAAAGAAAGTAAAACATTTTGGCTTTAAAAAAAAAAAAAAAGCTTTTTAGTTACAATGGACACTGCAAGACCGATGCATCGCCATCATAAATGTAATAAATTATTTAAATCGATTTTGGAGTCAACTTGGTGATACATGAATCAGCACACAAAGGAATCGCGACTCATACTGTAACTAAATGCGAACTCAAACCGAGGCGATCTTCAGAACTCTGGTATCCACGGCGATCAGCGTTTCACTGGATGTGCTACAGTACGTGTTGGGTTTTATTCTGAAGTGTCGTACTGGACGAGCTCGTGATCTGTGTTTGTTTGTTTATTTGATGATGTCAGAGCAGTTCAGGGCCACACTGTGTCTATTCATCACTCGTCCTTCATTTCTCTGGAAACATAAAGCTGACCAGTGTTTCTTTAACGCGCAGCTTCCCTGTTATTCATCAAACCTCCTCCGTGTCCCGACTCCGGAACAATGCCGTATTTACTGAAGCGGCTGAATTACGCTCTGCTTAGTGTACAATGTTAAACAGAACTGCTGATATGAGGAGATTAGTCAGCATGAATAATACACTCAAACCAGACCTTCCCTCCACACACACACACACACACACACACACACACACCTCCTCCTAATTCTCCTGACTGAATGACCACACAGCTTCCTCTTAATCAGCTGAGCAAACTAAAATGACATCATATCACTAACAGCAGTGTTGTTCTTCGCTGCGCTTCATGACTTAATGGCAACCACAATGAAAATCCACGTGAAGGAGCCATGACAGAACGTCTGAAACGCTGGCCTCCCAGGAACTCCTTTAATAGCCCAAACATGTGGAAATGTAATTATGGTGCAAGGTCAGGACTGCACGTGGGATGTGGTAATAACTCCAAGCTGAGTTCCTGTAACGTGAAAGTGGTGCTGGTGAATGATCATGTGTACAATCATTTTTGAGTTTGAGTAGACGTTATCCTCTCACCCCCTCTGTGCCGTCTGCTGTCCAGAATTTTGTTACAGCATTGTTCTAGAACTAGAATTTGTTTCCAAACTTTAAGTAACTTAGTAGTTGATTAAAACTCTTTAAAAGGCAGCGTTCACAAAGTGAAATTTGGCTTTCATCTTCAAAAAAAAATTATAATAATAATAAAAATACATATATGAAATCTGAATAACAGTTACCTTAAATTCTCTAGACAAAATTTAATGGTAACTGAACTACTAGCCTCATTTGTGTTTATAATACTTGTTTTTAATGCCATACAGGCATTTATGAAATAGTAAGACTGCTCAGATACTTTGGCTTTCTTTTTTCTTTTTTTTTTTTTTTTTTAGATGTACTTGGCTTTCATCTTTACATTTTTTTTAAAACATGTATACAGAATCTAACATCATTTACATTTAGTGTTCCTTTCATCAAAGAAAATAATGGCAGAAAATATTCGTTGACGACCTTTTTTTCCTGTGACGAGACGATGACGAAATCTGCATGCAATATTGTTGATGAATAAAGAGGAGACTAAAATGTGTTTAAAAAAAAAAATTTTAAAAGGCAAATAAAAACATCCGTCTTTATTTTCAGCAACATATAACTTCCGTCACAATCCGCCGCGATACGTTGTTCATTGAGCAGCATTGTTTCCTGGGTCGCGGCGCACGATGTATCAGGAGGCGTTTGTGCGTGTAATGACGGGATGCTTTATATTGAACCGGAAAAAAAATATTAGTTAATTTGTTTGTTTTTTTATAGCAGTAATATTGAGGGGAAACAGTGGGGGCACACAATTGCTGGAAAAAAATATTAACAACCTGAAGAGATGCATCAAGGCATACCATAAAAATCTCAAGCTAGGTTTGTGGTAATTATGTTTTGTTATATGTGATTTGTATAATGTGCATTTTATTGTAGAGCTAAACCTCTGCCAAAATCATTAATAGATAAAATAAATATCATTAGCTGAAAACATCAGATAAACAGATCAATTTTAAATGTTAAGATAATTATTTTGTGGGGGGTAAAAAAAAAAAAAAAAAAAAAAAAAGAATACACTAGATTGACTGTAGAGTTAATTAATAAAAATCTTTAGTGTTACATTTTCGTGGACTAAAACTAGACTAAAATGCCCAGACTTGACTACATATGATAAAAACTAACAGGGGCATTTATCCCGGGAGTAAGACTAAGACTAAAATTGTAAAATAGCTGACAAAATCAACACTAGACACATTAAAATTTTTATACAGAATTTCATTGTAATTGAACAATGTTTAATTTCTGTTTAAAATGCTTGTTCTCTCTATTTCCTTAATGCCATTCAGACCTGTATGAAATAGTAAGATCGCTATTATTTTATTATTATTATAAACAGTAGTTAGTAGTAGTAGTAGTGGCAGCGGTTATCCTTGTCTAGTTGCCAACATGTCACAACTGTGAGAGATCACAGCATTAAAAATAATAATTCAATTCCAGAATCTATATACCTTTTACAGAAATTGCTAGAACTTTACTAGAAAGTCCTCGTCTGGCGTCCCTGGTTTCATTATTCTGCGTAAGCTACAAGTCACACCTGAAGAACCTCCCAGAGCTGCAGGACGTTAACAGCTTTGAAAGAGCTGCCTCCCGAGACCGGTCGGTGGGCGGAGTCTCTGACAAGCCACCAATCATCAGGACTGTTAGGAATGTGTCCTGGCGCCGGCCCGATTCACTCCTCCACTGTACGCCCACCTGGAGGGGAAAAAGCAGAGACTCCGCCCCCTTCTGCAGTCCAGCACACAAAGGGCACTTTTGTCCCGTCGCACGTAAGCGTCGTGTTTCCTCCGAGGCCCGGGCCGAAGGCTTCGCCGTGGGAGTGAGTGACATGAGCGACTTCCAGGCGAGAGGTTTGGTTTGTAATGAGGTCACGAGATCGGAACACGTCCAGGGGAGCAGAAGGCAGAGCTCATGTCCTGAGGGTTTATTATTCATCGCCCGTCCTGAACTGGTTGTCTCCCCAGATGTGCGGTGTAATAAACTCCTGAGTTAAGATTTTTACTTCAGTTTTAACTTTATCAACAGTTTCGTACATCAGCCGCACCGCGTGTTAAATCCAGAGCTGCGGTGTGACGGGGCCGAGCCCTCGATTCACCTCACCCTCAAGGTAGCGAAGCGATGGCGGGTCTTCAGCCCTTTATTCTGCCCGACTGTCTCACCTCCGTACCAGACGACCACATGCTCGTACCTCCGTCATCATCACCTCTGCGCTCGTCGCCTCGAGCCAAGTCTGTGCTGTAACTCTGCACCGAGTTGCAGCATTGCATTCTGGGAATTTTGAGTCCAACATTGATCCAAAGTTTCCAAAAGCAACAAAACACATCACAGGACTTTCTTTCCCTTCACTTCACTCCTTTTCGAGCTTTTGTTTTCTTCACTCTTCTCCACTTTCCTTATTTAAAACCTCCATCCGTCACTTCCCTTTTCTCATTCTTATATTTTCTATTTTCTTTCACTTCCTTTTGTGCTCCACTCCACATCTTTGCATTTAATTTTCTCTTCCTTTTTCTCTGCCTTTCCTGTTCTCAACCACTTTCTTTTTCTTTACTTTCTTTTCCATCCGTTGATTTCACTTCCTCTGTCTTTTCTTTACTTCTCTTACTTCTCTTCACTTCACCTTATGTATATACAATCTGAATAAAAGTTACCTTAAAATATTACTTTTTATTTAAAAAAAAATCTGTTTTCTTTTAATTTCTAATTTCTTTTACTTTCTTCTTTCCCACATTATTTTCTCTTCTTTTCTTATATAGTTCTTTCTTTGTCCCCTCCTCCACCCAGTCCTCCTCTCAACCTGCTCTCCTTTTCTTTTTTTATATACTCTTTCCCTTCCCTTCTTTTTCTATTTTTGTCTATTTTTTTCTCTTCACCTTTCATTGTTTTTTCATTTTCTCATTTTCTCCTCCCCCATTTTTTTAAATCGCTTCTCTTCTTTCTTTTTCTATTTGAAATTCCGCATCTTTTCTGTCAAGTCCTCTTCTCTTCACTCTGTTCTTCCCTCAACCTCTCTCTCTTTTCTCACTCCTGCTCTTCTTTTCTATTGTAGTTTATTCTAACGCTTTCTATTCATTACTCTTGTTTACTTTTCATTTTCTTTTTTCCTTTTTGGTTCTTTACCTGTTGTTTTTATATACTTTATTAACATTGTACAATTCCATAGTTCCTTGTGCAGATCTTTTTTTTGTCTGTTTGTTTTTTGGAAGAATAAAGGTGAAAGTGGGAGGAGCCAATACACAATAAACAACGCACAATTGCACCGCATCAGGAGCGACCTCGATCAGGACAGGACTAAAGCGTGAAGCAAGAAGTCACTAGTTTTAAAAGACGTGTTTTATAAAAAGGCGGTCGCCCAGGTACACCGAGACACCGAACCCTAGACGTCAGCAATACGGGGGCATGTGAAACGTCTCCAGGCTCGTAAGTAAAAAGATACATCATAACAATATCTCTGAGGTCTCGTAATGACTGAATATGAGATGGAACCCAGAAGCTTCAGGATACAAAAGTAAAACAGGAGCAGTGCGATGAAACGCTGAGGAAAGAATCGGGCTTAAAATGAAGCCCTGAGGTACTCCAGAGCTGGGGAACATGATACATTCTCAGGATAAAAGAAGAACTTCGCCTCTCGAAGAACTCTCAGTCTTTTCTACGACACATGATATGTAAATCACAATACATACTGTAGGTTTGATGATAACCTGAGAACCAGCGTAAAGTATAAAGTAACAAACCACACGAGCTCTTGTTGCAGTACATAGTGCATTAAGAAAAATTTGCGTTAGTAATTGTACGCCAAAACGACAAAACCAGTCACAGAAGCACTTCCTGAAAGAAAACATCTGATATTAGTCAAGGTTATGTCGTCTTAAACAACACACTCGTCCAAAGTATCCAAAAGTAACAAACACATCACACGACTTTCTTCTCCTTTACTTTATCACTTCTTTTCCAACGCCTTTGCTTTTCTCCTGATGTTTTCTTCAGTCTATTTTGGCTAGACGACTGACGCACTCGCACTGAGACTGAGAACGGGAGACGATGGCCCATAATCCCACAGTGCCGCGAGAGAGAAGAACCATTGGCTCAGTCGTGATCACGTGACACTCGGGAGACAAAGTGCATGCGTACTACTTGTATATCAAGACCTCGCTCGTTTATTAGGTTAAACTTATCTTTCAAAACGCTCGCAGACCGAGTTACTTGCAATCCAATGTTTTATAAGACCACAGGAGTGTTTTGTAAAATCATTAATATGAAAGATTACGCACTGCTAGAGCGTGAACAACTTGTAACACGGCGCAAAAAATCCAGCTTTATAAAAGACTTATGAAATAATCTACACATGACGTCACCGGATCATCACCCTGCTATAATTAGACAGATTTCCCGCGTGAAGCTTACGCGGCTTTATCACTCACGCATGTGAAAGTGGGAGTAGATGACAGGAAGGAGCCTCAGGACTGGAACCAGGTGAGGTGTTTAAACTGGGAGGAGCTGCTCATTAATAAAAGTCGATACACCTCGATAAGTGTGTGTGTGAGGGTAGTGAATCCATGAGCGAAGTCACGTCCTGCTGAATGATGAACAAAAGGCAGGAGATCACAGAAGTAGCTCGCTATTGTTTATCCGAGCCGAGTGTGACAAGAGAGGGAAATTACGCGGCTTTTAAGAGATTAGTGTACAAACATTACTCATATTGCATGAAGAATGGCTGTTGAGTCATGTGAAGTCAGCAGACTGACATCTAATTCCTTTCATCCTGGAGGACAGGATCACCGCGGCTAATGCTAAGTTTAAGAGAATTAGCTCGATCTGTATTACGGGAACATCCCACAAGACCTGCTGTTTTGGAGATTTGCTCTTTGTCATCTAGACGCCTCAATTCGGCCCTTGTGCGAGTCGCTCATATTATTGTTATTATTATTATTATTATTATTATGCTAGTCTATTTTTCCTGCTGACAACACATCAAATTCATGAACTGTCAGGTCCTTCGCTGCCTAACAAATCCCACCCCTTGACAGCTGCCACTATAATGAGTTAATCAGTGTTACACACACACACACACATCACCTGTCAGTGGGTTAATGTTACGGCTGATCAGTGTGTGTGTATGCATCATGATATTGCTTTTATACGATATGTGTAGAATATAAAGTTTTCCTTTTTGTGTTTGTTTTTCACAAAAAAAAAATAAATAAATAAATAAATAAATAAAGACAAATAAAAAAACAAAGATAAGTCATGGATGAAAAATTTAAAGAAAAAACTTTTTTTTTTAAAATATTTTTTCTACGTCATCTCCATTTCTTCCAGCTTCTAAATTTTTATTTCAATTTATGAAGTTCAACTGACCTGTCCAAGGAAAAAAAAAAAAAAAATCAGAAAAGATTATAAAAATCAGCAAGAAGGCATTATAAAGTTTTTAAATTTTAAAATGTTAAAACTACAAAATTAACATTATCTTTCCTGCTTCCAGTCACATTTTACTTTAAATAAATAAATAAATAAAAATAATATATACACTCACATACACACACACGTACAGTAAAATCTTGGATTGTGAGTAACTTGGTCTGCGAGTGTTTTGCAAGACAAGCGACATTTTTAATGAATTTTACCTCGATATTACATAGAGGTAAACCTTGGATTGCGAGCATAATTACTAAATTAGGCGACTTAAAGGGTCTTCAAAGCGACGTCACACCAAATACTGACTTTGTTTCGTTAATTACTGTTTACTGTTGTTTTTTATCATCATTCTTGCGCTACAGCATTTATTTGCATGTGTCCAAGATTGCAATATGAACAAAATAAATTATCTTGACTGTATGGTTTCCAACAGCGCTACTTCACACGATCATAATCATTTAAAAACAAATTCTTCTCTACCTCGCATTACCTCCATCACGCCTCCACCATGGGTAAACATCTCGGGTTTGCCAAATCGCTATGCGATGACCTCATAGTCCATGATTTAACAATAAGCCCGAGATTCCCCCGAAGCAATCCAATGTTATACAAACACGCAATATTTCCTATTTTCATCATCATGATTCTTCTTATCAAACGATATTGAACTCAAACTGCACCAGCGTTTCTGCAACATATAACACAATCAATGAAAAGAATCAGTTTTAGCTATTCAAATATTTTAATAGTTTACGATTCATCTTTAAAACTAAATTTGGATTTACTTGTTTAGAAACTTTTTCAAACGTGTCGACAGAGCAAAACAAGTTTTTGAGTAGAAGAATTACAGCCGAATAAAATATACTTCTCTAAACACCTTCGCCGAGGCAGAAAGGACGACACTGACGGACCCGTCTGATTTATTTATTCCTACGAAGGAGGATTTCGTCAACATCTTGTCCTTGTAGGTTTTACACATGCATAACATTTTGCTTTATTTTACCTTCATCTGGAGCTTTTTTCACCAGTTAGTACTTGATGAAAGTCTGCCCCAAGGCTACATCCTTCATCAAACAAAAACAACAGAGAGAGGGAGAGATAGGTTTGGACCTGGAGCGCATAATTTTAAAAGTTGAAGCCTATCGATCGATTGTACATCGCAATCTCTCTGTATACAATATGTGACTTCTTGAAGATTAGGAAAGCTGTTTGTTTGTTTGTTGGTCCATGAAGTCGACTGTCATACCAAAAACCACCTGTCATTTATAACTTATTTTCATTCCATATAGTAAATACACAAACACCTTCTAAACCCAATCTGTTCCAGTCCGGTCCGATCGGAATGAAAGATCGGTGGGAATGAGAGGTTTTGTTTTAACCTTTAATAGTCTATAGAATAGGTCAAAAAAAAAAAAAGATCAGAAAAGATGAGAAGCCTGTGCTAGCTTCATTACCGTCATCATCTTCTGTTATATTTCCAGCAGATTAAACACTTCACAGCGAGCAGAACCATTTTGCACGCGCACAAATAAAAAGATTCTGATTAAATGGTTTGAGCGTGTAGAACATTCGTCTCATCAGAGCAGCATCGACGTAAACAGTTAGGTTGGAATCTTTAATCGAGACTGATTTCAATTGAACTGAAGAAATATTGTCAGTTTGATCGTTAGCGCTTGTAACCAGAAAAACGTTTGCATGGACAGTTAGCATTTCTGGAGTAAAAGAGAAAGAAACATGAGGGCCATCGCACATTTATGACATCAGCACTATTAAAACAGCATTATCAGAGCGATGCCGATGACGTCATAATGCTTGGGCCCTAATGAATTTGGTCCGATGCTGTAAACAAACAAATAAACAAATAAATAAATAAGGGACCTGGATGTGGAAGTGGTCTTTTTAGAAATGGGAAATTGTACAAATAAAAGGATTTTTGATGGTACTGATGTGTGCGTGTGTGAATGTGCAGCTTAATTTTTTTAGTAAGGATGACCCCACTTCGCCTTGGGTCACGCCACCCCACCACATCATTGATTAATTTCCTATAAGAGCACATCCTGAACTGTTTCGTTCACACAGAATGTCTGAAACAACTCGGCTTGCGTGCGGAGCTGCTTCCTGATAAGCGACCCTAGAAGACGGATAACCCGCGCAACATCCAGGTGACCCAGCGACGTGAGACGACTCAGCGTACCTGAGCAGCAGACGGTCAGCGTGCGCGGCTTCGTCTGCGAGCCGCGTCGTGTCGTTACACGCCGGGCTGCTTATCGCACCTCGGCGGAGATAACACGGAGCCTCGGGGCATCAGTAACTCGACAGCGGCTCCTCCTCCTCCTACACAGAGACGGATTTGCAGGCAAGGCCTAGTCCTGACACGGCGTTAACTTGCCAGAAATATCATGTGAGAGGGCATTAAAGTTGACTTCACCTCCGTGTTTCAGGTACATTAAATCTCACGCTATTCAGCCCTACCTGCAGGCCAGACATGAGTCACGCTGCGCTGTCAGGGTACAAGCGCAGACTTGGTAATGTTGACAGTTTTTATACCCGGTATTAGGCAAGCAAATTACACTGCTGATGTATTGCTGCTACGATTACGGGCGCGGCGCCAAAAGTAGCCTAGAGTAACAAAGTTTACTTGAAGGGGGACCCTTGAAAATCCTACAATTGAAGCGGAAAGTAAAGGAAGTATACCAAGTAATATTTGACTTAGAAAAGTTCTGGATATATCCCAATACTTTCGGGGGTTTTAATGGACGTCCTATGGGGGGGGCCAGGATTTATGGTTTGTTTGCTTGAAATCAACGCAGTTGTCTTAATATGCCAAGCCCATATTCTCTCAACTTCCTGTTTGTGATGATGATTGACTCCAGCTGGTGGGTTCTCTGTTCCAACATAAAAAGAGTTTCTTTAACAGCCCTCACTGGACTGACCATCAATCAGTACAATAGGGAAGTCCAAGAAGCTCAATTCAGACCTGAGAAAGAGTCTGGTAGGTTTAAATAATAATAATAATAAAATAAAAACGTCTCTCAAACCCATTTCTAACCAAACGCAGATTCTAAGATCAGTTCAAACGATAAGTTATTAGAAGGTGGAGCCATTTCTGCCAAGACCTGGGAGAAGACCCAAACTGTCAGATAATCAGGAACAACCCCTGAAGGAACCTCGAAGGAACAGACCTGCCATGAACTGGAAGCTGCTGGAACACCAGTGTCACCGTCTAGCCAGTTTTACATCACCATGGACTGAAATGCTGACATCCAAGAAATAAGCTCCTCCTCCAAAAAATCAGCACCTTCAAGCTTAAATAAGGTCCACAGTTGACCAAATGAGGAAAGGAAAAAGCCTTCTGGAGGAAAGTTCTGACTAGAGGTTCTGTATGTTTTGAGAAGTAAAGGAAAGTTAGAAGTCATTCAAACACAGGAGCGCTCGAGCAGCTGTTATACATGGTGGTGGTAGCTTCATGCCATGATTTCCATCCACAAAGTGAAGAAAATGGAGAACCTCAGAATTATTAAGCAGAAGCTCAAATCAGTTAGTCAATATAGTCCAGCTCTCTCACCTCCTAATCTGATTATCTTCCAAAATTTCACAAACATTCTGCGTCTGGCTTTTCCGCTATAATACCAATGGCGCTAACAAACACCTGGTAAAAACAAAGTTGTTCATGAATGTAAGAACATATGCAAAGCTCCTTTAGAAAGGTTTACATAGACTGTCGTCATATGCAAACTATTATAGAAGTAAGAAGTTATCATTATCCTAACACCATGGCCTTATATTAAGACTAAAAACAACAAAATTTATACATGGATCTCTTGCTATACTACTGAACGTAAACAGCGCTACCGAAGATGTAAGATTCCTGCTAACGCCATGGCGTCAATATCGTTGTCAATGTTCATCACCTCGTACATTGCTACCAAATAGGGATGAGAATCACTAGTTACATCCTGATATAGTATCACGATACCTCGGTGCCGATTCAATTAAAATCGTGATTCTATAAGTATCGCGATTTTATAAATACAATTTTGTAACAATTTTGTTACAATTTTAAACCCTTCAAAAAAGTTGTACTTTGGCACAGGTATGACTTTTGATAATGTAACACCGTAAAAATGTGTTTTTGTGGCGCCACTCGGTATAGGATCGTTTATGTCTGAGGCTGATTAGCCGATCACAGGTCACGGCCAACCAAACTTAAAAAGTCACTGGCCAATCGATCGGTTTATCTCCATTATAAATGTAAAAAAAAAAAATTTATTTTTTTACCGATTTTGGAGTCAGTGGGGCGATACGTGAATCACAGCACAAAAGAATCGCAATTTATAAATAAAATTGCAAGCAACGATGAGCGGGCCCAAGCACCCTGTGCCATCGCCACCCGGGCACACCAGAAAGACAGTGGGCACAGTAGGCACATGCATTTAAAGGGGACGTACCAATACTATTAAGAGATAATTTTAGAAAAGGTGGAATTTTATGTTTAGACCTAGCCCCAGATGATGTCACTCAAGATTATTAGTACAAACAGGTACCTTTATTACTGAATATGTCTATTTTTTTTATTATTAGTGGTGCTTGGGAAGCGAAGTGCTACTATTACTATATCTCAGGCTTATTTTTTTTCTTATTATTATTCTTCTTCCGTACAAAAGTTTGGCGCATGACTAGTCCCGCACCGTTTGTCGTAGACCCATGAATGAGGTGTCAAATCGTGCGGCTTATTCGGGAATGGGGTGCTACAACTTTTCTAAGGGGGGGCAATTAACCGCCCCAAAAAGTCCCATAGACTTAATATTGAGACCAACATCAGCTATGACATCATAGTTATGACATCAAGGTTATGTCAATGACGTCATGGCAAGCACCACTCACATTTTCTTCAGGAAATGTGCCTCTCTCTAGTTATTTATTTTAATGCATTTGGAATATATCCACTGGGTGTTTACTACAATTTCAATTGCTTCATATGTAGACGTTTGTGTATGTTTTAATGCTGACTTTTACACAGAAACACTTTATTTTACGAGAAAGCTCTCCACCTCCTCTCAGATTTCGCGCCATTTCAATTCGCTCGCGCAGGTATAAACTCGGGCCGCGTCCTAAATCGCGTACAACGTCACTGAACACTACGTCTACGTAATCCGCGTGCGACTTTGGCGTACTACTTAGTACGACAGCATGCGTTTGGAGACGCAACCGAGAGCGTTTGATTTGACAGCACGGAAACTTGTTAATCTGCGCAACATTTTTATACTTACATAAAAGCTTATTTTATCTTCATTCGCTTATATAATGTAGTTATCATGTATACGAAGTGTTAACAATAAACTACAGCAAACACCAGTTGATTGTCGAGTCTCCGGCACTGATTCCTACCTGTCAGTTCATCCACGGCGGCGTTCCTCGGGGCAACTTCTCCACGTTTCCCTCGTTGAATTCAAACCGAAATTAAAGGCTGTACTCTTTTGTAAACTTCTGGCTGCTATAAATAACTCGGTGTTAATTTATTCCTTTCGTATTTTCTCCTGTTAATCTCACTTTGTCTGCGGCGTTGCTCAGTTCCCCACTCTCTTCTTCTCTCCATGAGCATATGCTTCTATTAGCAACTGGGTTGGCATTATTTGTAAATCCCTACTCATATTGTTTGCAACAAAAAAAAAAACACTCACGAAAATAAGCACTTATCCAAATAAAGCAGATAGGTAATATCCAAATAAGTATAAAGATAGAGTTAATTTAAGCATTAATATAAAATGTTGCTGTTGTTTTGTCATTTGTATTTGTTTGGTAAAAAAAAATCATCAGAGGGTATGATTAGGATATAATCTGGCAACCTTGCATAACACTCTTAAAGGGGCCGCGACACATTTTCTCACCTGCTCCATGTAGCTCATTTTTCCTGGATTCTTAGACACTCTTTGGATATTATTATTTTCTTATATAATACAAACAATACACACACACACACATTATATATATTTGTGTGTGTGTTATATGTATTAATCACGTATATAATACATATAATACACACAAACATAGTGGCATTCCTCAGGGCAACTTTTCCCACTTTTCCTCATTCTGTTGAAACTCTGTACTTTTTTGTCAACTTCTCATATAT
>JAQMYG010000018.1:20011765-20024115 GCA_030014215.1 Clariallabes teugelsi
CAGCATTCCTTTACAATGTAGAAAGAAATAAAAATCAGGAACCATCATGGAGTTAGAAAGTGACCCCAAACTTTTGACCGGTAGTGTGTATATATATATATATATATATATATATATATATATATATATATATAGCACTGTTGCTTCACAACTCCAGGGTCCAGGTTCGATTCCCACCTTGGGTCTCGAATGGATTTTGCATGCTCTCTTGATGCTTGTTGGGTTTCCTCCGTTTACTCCGGTTTCCTCCCACAGACATGCAAATTAAGCTAATTAGTGTTCCCAAATAGCCCATAGCCCTCGTGCCCAAAGTCTTCTGGGATAGGCTCCATACCCCCCTGCAACCCTGTATACAGTATAAATCAGTATAGGTGATGAGTGAGTGAGTAAATATGCTGTAGCATTTAAAACACTTAAATTTTTATGCTACCCTTTCAATTAATGCACATACTTTTTGCCTTCTTGAAAGACACCCTAGTATAACAGATATTCCTCACTATTTATTATACAAGGCATCATTACTATTTATTTTCATGACATTAGGAGCTTAAATATATATTTTACATCTATAATTTCTGTTTGTTTTTCTGATGAAAAGCAGGGTTGTTGCTCTGTAGCGCCTCTTTGTGGCAGGATAGATCAAGTAAGAAAAAAAAACCAGTGGCACTTTTTAATGTGGTTTTATTTTATTTTTTTAATTGCCATCAGATCTCTGATGGGTCAAAAGATGAAAAGATGTTGATTGACATTCTATAGCAGAAGCTCTGACAGTAGTTCCACAAGATCACAAGATTAGGTGAATTAAGATTTAATTTTCCATATAAACGATTTAAATGTGTGCTTAATCGATGATATGGTAAAAATGCTCATGCAACAATTATGGAAGGAGCCTCCAGTTTGAGCAGCTTGTAACAGTTTGTACATTTCCCAACACTTGAAACTTCACAACGGAGGAGTTTATCAGTACAATGACCAGCCTTTAAAAAAACAAAAGCAGAGGCTGGTGATGAAAAATTGGTTATAAAAGTTGGGCATTGATTGTTTTTCCTATAACAGCCAGCACAGAGTGGGTTATTCCTTGCTTTCACATCAGCTGAAACACATCAGCAGGCTGAAATATGGCACAGTGCAATGTTTAAAATAGTCTGATCAATGTCTCTAACACCGTATTCAATCCGATGAAACCCTTTACTCAAGCTCATCTTCTGTGTCCCACATGTTCCCTGAAATTGCACTGGCACAGCTCTGGATCGTCCAGGCAGCTATAGCGATCCGATTATTTATTAGGACGGCGTCTACACTTTCGGTGGCGTTCTGTATCGAGGCCAGGTGTGTGCACAAAGCTCCCAGGGTGTGTGATCCAGAGCCAAGGAGTATGTGTCTAAACGGAGTGTCCCGAGGAGACACGTAGGGAAACAGCAGATTCCTCTCCACCTGCAGAAACACACATCAAGGAGTGTTTTCATTGTGTGTATATACAGTACCAGGCAATGATGCAATCATGACGGAGTTTCATTTACCCCCATGATTTGGTCGTTGATGAAGCGGCATTGCTCGAGGTCATAAAGGTCGCTGTTTTCTATGCTGGTGATGAGTCGAGAAGAAGCACGTCTGTATGAACCCAAAGCTGACATCAAGAACTGCATTTGCAAGGGTTCTGTGAGGTGGCCGGACTGAAAATATGAGCACACATACTGAATAAAGACAACTCTTTAGAAAAGACGTCGTTTTAATGATCTGTTTTAATCCTGAGTGTTTCATGATGCCTTAATTTACAGGAATGGAATAAGGTACTGTATTCATGATTCACTACTCACTTATAGGAATTTGAATTTGAACCCCGCCCCACACCCGCATTATTAATACGATGTGAATGCATTAGATTTACCCAAGTGCCTTGTTTTCAGCCACAGGTTATAATGTTTATAGGAATAGCAATTACATCACATACTGTAGCCACATTCTTGAACCTTCATCTTACTTGATTAATTCTGTTGTTTGGTTTGCACTAAAAAAAAAAACAGCTTGAGCAATGTAAAAGAAAATAATAATCCTAAGCGGTTTTGTGTTATTTTACAGCCAGCACAAACCTGAATAGTGTAGGTTTAATTATCCTTTATATATTAACAAATGGATTCAGTGGTTGTTGGCTGATTTACACATTTGGTACATGTTTCCAAAAGAAAAAACAAAGGCATACACATTCACACTCCCTGGCCACTATTTTCAGTTTTCAGGGCCAAATTATTATAGCGCTGAACTGTTAACTTTGTGGAAGAAATGTGAACGTAAAAACAAATCATGAACTGAGATCACTTAAACGCTTGGGGAAGTCGCATGGTAAAAAAAAAAAAAAATCAACAGTAATATGTTTAATAGTGACAGTAAGAGCATTATAGGACTGGCACTAAACAGCTGGGTGTCCATAAGAAAACCACTTGCTAATGAGACTCATCAGAAAAGAGGCTTCAGTTTGCTGGGGAGCATAAAGACTGGACTTTATGGAGCGATCGAGAAAGGTCATGTGACATGATGAGTCCAGATTGATCCTATTCCAGAGTGATGGGCGTGTCAGGGTAATAAGGGTAGCGCATGAAGCGATGCTCCCATCATGCACTGTGTCCACTGTACAGGTCTCTGGAGGCAGTGTTATGATCTGGGGTTGATTCAGTCGCTCAGGTCGAGACTCAGCAACGTTATGTGGCAATAAAATGAAGTCAGCTGACGACCTGAATGTACTGAATCACCAGGTTATTGCATCTGTGGAGTTTTTCTTCCCTGATGATGTTTTTTTTTCAGTCTAAAGTCTACAGTATAACATAACCCCATGATAAACTCATTAATGATTATACTTTTAGGCTATTTCTGTAGTCGCTGACACTTTGAGTTGAGTCAGACTAATATTATTTTTTTGTGGGGTTTGTGGGTTTTCAGTTTCAGAAGCAGTTGAATGAAAGGAACGATTCATGGCAGCTTGTTAAAAAATATCTATATATCTATTTTGTGAATCAAACGTATCTACAATCACTTGAGAAGAAACGTATCTGCGTGTGAAAACTGTACACAAAATCATTCAACCAACACCACTTGCACATTACAGGAACTCGGCTGAGAGTTATTGCCACATCCCCGTACAGTCCTTAACATCGCTTAAAGTCATTTCCACATGTTTTGGCTATTAAAGGAGTTCCTGGGAGGCCAGCGTTTCAGACGTGAATCAGTCAGGCAGTCTGATCGTGGCTCCAGCATACTGTTCTACCTTGATGGTGTACAAACACTAGTGAAACGCTGGGATAAGCACATTAGTGTGTAACTGTGTTCTTTTATTCTGTACACTCAAAACTCCTGGTTTGACTTGAACGCCCCTTACTCATTACCGTCACCTCTTTAAAAATATGACTTGCAACTAGGGTTCAAGTTCTGACTCTTTCACACCAGCATGAGTATAATTAGACAACCTAAGCCCTCGAATGAGCCTTCTGAGAAATCAGCAACATATTCTGAATAAAAACAACAATGAACAGCAAAATAGCCCAGAGTGTATTGGTGTTAAGGTTATCTAGGGTAACTCGGTGCAGGGTAAAAGCCTCACCTTCTGCAGACGCATCACTTCTTTGTTGATTTTGGTCACATGGATACCGATGACGCTCTTGTATTTCTCCACGTTCAGTCTCAGCAGGTGGTCGTGAACCAGCCGAAGAGCCATCACCCCTGCGACCTCACCTGCTGCCTTGGCCACCACAAGCAACTTTGTCGATGTTTTAGTTTCTAGATTTTTCTTGGTGTCCAACATGGTGCCAAAGAATGGGTATTGTTTATTCTGAAAAACAAGTAAAAAGAAAAACAGGTTACTCTGTAGGGCCCTTACTGCATTTCCAAATTCGATCCTGAAGCAGTACAATCTCAACATTGGAAGATACTTTAGGGGGAAAAAAGTCAGGAAGTTCATCAGAGTTCAGTACAGATCAGGAGAAATCAAGCATGTTTGAAATGAGACGTAATAAACTTAAAAAATGTATGAATTAAATGATAGCAGTGTGTACATTATTTGTAGGTGGATTGTAGCAGGTCTTCTGGACTTTGTAGACGGTACTGAAACTATATTTTGTACTTTGAGTACTTTGGGTTGAGAGGTGGGGCCTCTGTGGATCAGACTTGTTTGTCCAATTCAACTCATTGGTGCTCAAAGTTTGAAGGCTGGATCGCAACCTTGGCCTCTTTGCCTGTCAAGCCCCGTGTGCAGTGGGCTGTGGTGCACTGGGTGTTCTGGTACCTTTCTTTCCTAGCCAACCATGACTTTTTTCGTCAATTTGTGCTGCATTGGCTTTTCTGTGGGATCGGTCCAATTGGGCTGAGCTTTGGACCCCGCAGGCATGGGTGAGGCTTGGGTGCCCATGATCCAGTCATCATTTTACTGGTGGGTTGTATAGATAATAATCTACATTATGCTATTCAATTTACCTGGTGTTGGTGGTAATGTTATGGCTGATTGGTGTAAATGTAGGAAAGCCTGAAACATTGTGGTAGGATCAAGAGGAATGGTAGCAGTCCTTGACAACCCTTGACAAGTCTTAGGGTTTCTTCAGTAGGTACAGTAAATGGTAAAAAAAAAAACGTTTGTGACAGCTTGGAACGGTTTGTGGCGCAATCAAAAGTATATCTTAAAAAATTCAAGACTGCACAGTAACATTTCTTGGCCAGGCATAGACAACTAATAGGAGATTAAGGCACGTGACGCAATCCACCATGTTCAGGAATCTGGTAAAGCCCTCTTACTGGCACAAAATACAATAGTGTGATGATAATAATAATTACTCTAATAACAACGTTACCTCAGTAAATTGGAATGAGACTGACGGAATGCCAGAGAAGGCCTGGAATGGATAGGCGGGGTCATCCATCCTCATCGGCTCCATCCTGTGGGAATAAATTACGACTTCATACGCATGTCAACCTTGTCTGTACACGTTCTAGCCATATTAACACAGGCTTCTCCCAGGGTTTACAGATTCCTCATAACTACCAAAAATACACTGAACTACTCCAAATGAAGTCAAATCTAAGTGTCCCCAGGGTCCATGGTGTACTCTTGCCTCGCACTCAGTCACCCCATGTTAGGCTCTTTATCCACCAGAACGTGTGAAGATAAACGTATACATGATGTTGCCATAGACGTTGTGAAAAATGTGTTGTTTCGATATAGATACATACACAGCCGTCTCCCAATTGTTTCCTGCCACCTGAGAATACAAACTCTTCCTGGGATCACTGGGCGAAGCTACCTGCAGCAAAAACAGGAAATTAGTTTTCTACTAAATTAATCTAGTTTATAATCTTGCTTGGAAAAGCTTACCTCTTTCAAAGTACTTTCTATCAGGTCGTACATCAACGGGCTTGCACTCGCTTTAAAAAAGGAACCTGTCAAGAATTTTTTAATCATGAGTAGGTGAACAGGTCTTATACTGTATATGTGTTATTTAGTTTAGCTTGTTTTTCATTGTTAAGGGAATTACACCTGTGACAACTCCATCCAGGCTAATGTAGGAGAACGCCTTTATATTCAGAGAAGACAAATAGCCCTGTTTGTGCAAAAAACATTACAGGTGATCAGCTGAATAGTCACAATGAGCTAGGTGTTTCTTGCTGTATGCTACACATAGTACACACAGACTGCTGTTCCAACCTCCAGCCACTCGGTGGCGCCCACAGCGCCGTATTCTCCAGCAGTCCAGCTTGCAAACACCATGCTTCTCCTGGGTTTGAATCCATCTTGAATGAAAAAAAAAAAAAAAAAAAAAAGGCAAGGACTATTACAAACTAGTAGACATGAATGGATGAATGGACATTAAAAAGCTTAAACTTTAAAGTGATATGCGCAAAGGTTAAAATGCTAAGTGGTTGCTATGTTATTTGAGGTGGTTGCTAGGTGGTTGTTATGGTATTCAAGTTGTTCCAAAGAGTTCCCGAGCCATTGTTGAGAAATCACCATGGATAGCTTCATTACAGTATGTCTATAATAGCGCAGGTGGTTGCTAGCATGTTTAGAGCTGGTTGCTGGGTAATAGCTACGGAATCCCAGACGGTTGCTAGGTTGTTGTTAAGCGGTCCGTATGGTAACCAATGTGTTTGTTAGGTCAATGCTAGTAAATCCCATGTGGTTGTTAAGTGGTTGCTAGGTGGTTGCTATGGTTTCGCTAGGCAATTGTTATTGTATTCAAAGTAATTGCTAAAGCATCTCATGTGGTTGTTAAGTGGTTGCTAGGTGGTTGCTATGGTTTCGCTAGGCAATTGATATTGTATTCAAAGTAATTGCTAAAGCATCTCATGTGGTTGTTAAGTGGTTGCTAGGTGATTGTACTGGTACCCAAGGTGATTGCTATGGTGTCGCTAGGCAATTGATATTGTATTCAAAGTGATCGCTACGGTATCCCAAGTGGTTGCTTCTGTGGTTAAATAGGTCATCGCTATGTGTTATTACGATGTGATTGCTCATATAACAGATGGTTGTTAGGGTGTTGCAAGGAGGTTGCTAGGCAGTTGCTTTTCTACCCAAAGTGGGTGCTATAGTGTTGCTAGGTGATTGCTAGTTCATTATAAAGCTATATTTGGTGGTTTCTAAGGTGATGCTAGATAACTGCTAGGCCATTATTATATATAAAATCAAATGTTTGCTAGGTGGTTGCTAGGTCGTGTCAGTTCAGATGGGTACTAGGGTGTTGCTAGGCCATTGCGAGTGAAACCCCAGTGCTTGTTTTGGACAAAATGGTTGTTATGGTATTGCTTTGTGGTTGCTAGCTCATTGCTATAGTATCTCTGGTGCTTACTAAAGAGTTGCTTGGATGTTACTAGGGTGTGGCTATGCAGTAGCTATTGTATTCATGCTCGCTGGTAATCATTTCTTTGTGGTTGCTAGGTCATTGCTGTAGAATCTCCAGTATTTGCTAGGCTGTTGCTAAGTAGTTTCTTTGATATTTAAATAGGCTGCTAGGCTGTTGTTAGATGGTTGCTAAGGTATTGCTATGGAATAGTTTTATATATATATAGTATATAAAGGGTGCTTCTATTGTATTCAAGTTCATTGCCAGGCTGTGGCAAGATGGTGGCTACGTCATTGCTATGGTATCCCATGTGGTTGCTAGGGTGTTGCTAGGGTGGCTGCCATGGTCCCAGAAGCATATATGGAATTGTCACAAATTTTCGTATATAATAATAACTAGAAGAAGATTCTGCAGAACATTATGTTGACTCTGTCAAGTTTTATCGGAACTGATAAGGAAAATATTGTTTGAAGAACATAGTGGGTTGAAGACACAACTGTAAAATGTCCAGACTCTGACTCACCGTTCCTCATCATCTCTGTAATAACTCCTGCCAACTCAAGTAGCAAACTAGTGCCAACGGTAGACTTTGCAAATCCAGGACCCCAGGCATCTCTCTGAGCTCCAATCACCACATAACGGTCTAAACCAGAAGATAAACATGAGGTAAACAAAGACCTGGGAGATTTTAGACAGTGATCTTCACCACCAACATCAAAACACCAACTCGCAAATTGTATTTACCAGGATCTATGAAACCCTTGACAACTCCAAACATGTTGAAGATCTTTGTCATGGTCAGAGCGTTGTCAACGTCCACAAGGACAATGTCATCATCACCACCAAGCTTGTATGTTACCTCTCTCAGACCACCACTAGCCCATTCGGGAGGTGGATCACGACCTCCCATATTCCTAGAAATCATAATCCAGACATGATGTTGCACAAAAACTTAATTACTTTGGAACTGCGAAGTTTTCTTGATTAGGATTGCATGCTTTACCTCATGATCGCTGCAGCTGTGCTGGCTCTGATGGTCTGGGCGGGTATGCTTGGCAGGCCTGAGGATTTCGCAGGAGGGAATTGGGTGTGATTGAAAGATGGGTAACCTGGAGTGAATGGATCACCAGAGCCAAGATGGACCTGTGCAAAATATGGGCAGATATTAATCTAAAGATGTAAATAAACTGCAGAATAAAACATTAAGGTATAATGGTAGTGATTCAATCTAGACCTCGGGTTAATGTCAGTGTGGATGTTTACATGGTGTCTCAGTGTCCACTTAAGTGGTTTCCTCTTATTTCCCAAAAAAGTGTCGGCCATTTGTTTCATTATTTATGAGCCGCCTAAAATATGAGGGTATGTATAAAAATAGCTCTAATTCCTGAATGTTTAATGCTAGATATTTGCCAAACTGCTTGAATTAACACTGAAAATCTTGACCTCGCTCAAATCTTGAGTGTTCCAGCCAATACAAAAACACAAACGCACTGGACACTCATCTGTATACTGTATAACTAGAAATTACAAAAATTGCATGATAGGTCCCCTTTAAGACCCCTTTAATTCCTTACATGACCAAACAGATCTGTTTCTTCATCAAACAAGTAATCAGCAGGATCTGGATAGATCAGCACTGCACTTGCATTCACACTGGCAGCATTAGCAACCTGCAAGATCAACATCAACAGTGAAAAACATAGAAAAATTCAAGTTCAACTGAAAACTGAGGGGTGTTCAAGTCAAACCGGGACTTTCGATTGTGCAGAATAATAGGACACAGTTAAGAGAATAAACAAACTTTATTTTTCTAGATAATCCCCTGCTACACTAATACACTATATCCCAGCGTTTCACTAGTGCCTGACATCTGAAACGCTGGCCTCCCAGGAACTCCTTTAATAGATCGTCATTCATGGATGTACAGCCTTCTTTAAAACATTTGCCTCATTCAGTCACCATTCACCAGAAAGTCCCGGTTTGACTTGAATGCCCCTCATTTAAAGAGTTTAGATGTAAAATTGTGCAAACCTTTTCAGCAAAACTTATTTTTCCAGCTCTGATCAAGACAATCTTTCCTTCTGAACTTATATTTAAGTCTTGTAGGGATTTAAAGTCTTCTCTTTGTCCATAATGAGCATACAGAACTGCACCCTGTATTAAAAAAATAAGACATTTTAGATTAATTACATGCAAAGTGAAAGATGTTAAGCTTTTTTGTTGTTTGATGATTGCAGCTTACAGTATATTTATACTTATAATTTAATATATAATCTGAATGTAAAAGAAACTGAACATGAACATACTTTTCAGAAGTTTAACATTTATGTATTGTAAAAAAAAAAAAAATCTAATATTCTAATAGTTTGAGGTACAGTATTTTTGGATTTTCATGAGCTATAAGCTGTAAATCAAAATGAAAACAAAAAGGCTTTCAATATTTGACTATACATGTAATTAAGCTGTAATATATGAAATTTATTGAGTTTCATCTGAAAGTTTATGTTCTGTTAGTGTCCTGAGAAGAAAATTTCAGGCTGAAAAAAAAAAAACAGCTTAAGCACAAACCTGTGCTTTTCCAGTTGGACTGTAAGCCAAATAGCCATGTTCAGAAAATGTTTTATTACGAAACGTCACTGTGTTGAAGCCTTTTGTAGGACGGTCATGGATCCTAACAAAGTGTGAGTCAGTCCAAGGTGTCATGCCAAAATTTGTGAATTTCCTCCAGACTTTACTGCTGAGTTCCTCGTCTCCTGGAGACCCTGCCTGATGACTGGTAGTGGAGAATTCACTGAACAAGAACGAGAAGAGAAAGAAGCTCTATTCAGTAACCACAGACCTCATCATAAGGTTAGATTAGTTGTGTCTGGTTGGAATCAAAATTTGTAGGAACACTGGCCTCTTTACAGGTAAAAAAAAAATTGGATCCAGACATTATCATTAGAGTTTGGGTTATTTCTCCAGACAATTAGAGAAATTCATGTAAACATACTTAAGACTGTTTTCAATGCTGCTTGTGTTCAGTTTATTTTTGAACAAGGATGTAATATTGCTCCAGTCTAGGATTGGTTCCGTCTGAACCGTCACGTCAGAACCATCAGAACCATCAGAACCGTCAGAAGTAGACTCTTTGCAGCTTGGCGCATCTCTCTTTGTATGAGCGACATAGCCAATCAGGGATCCTGGAAGACAAAATCAGGATCATAAAGCTATTTCTAACACTTAGAGCCCAAGAATGAATCTTAGCCATTTGTCAACCAAGGCCAGGAATACTAAAAAAATGCTTTTTGAATGTACATACTGTAAGTACCCAGGTGGTAAGAATGATCTTCTAACAATTCCCTCGTCACAAAGTGCGCACTTGTCCAACATACAGTAGGTGGTGCATTTACATTAGGTTGTGTCCTAGTTAGTAAAGGCATTTATATAGTGCTTGTGATCCGTTTTATCCCAGTTATTGTTTGAAATATACCCTTTAGGCCCCACCTCCTCAAAAATGTAAGGACAGAACAACAGGGAAAGTTGGATAATTAAGGACATTTCTACTATTTTGGTAAACTGATCATTTAAAACTTACATTATGACCATGAAGAACATACTGTATATGATGATGTATTTAAAAAAAACTTTACATATGGCTATAAGATATTCATTAGCAAGATTATTATCATCGCTCCAAACCTGTGTCTTAGCCAATTAACTTTGGAGCGACGTGAACACTGGATATATAAAAAAAAATGTACCTAATAATTACCTAAAAAAGTTGAGATAGAAGAAAAATAGATCTATATTGTGATTCTTTTGTGTGGAAATTAATCTAGCAATTTAAATTAATTTTTAATGAAATATATTTTCATACGAGGTTGCGAACTGTTGCTGTTCCTCTGTAATACAGCAGGTGGCGATGGCTAATCTAGTCACACAGCACAGCATCCCATGCAGTAGGAGCAAAAGTTTGTTTAGGATTGTATCAAAATCTGGAAATAAATGATATTGAATCCGGCATAAATTTGCATAATCGCAATGCAAACTGAATCGGCACTTAGCTATCATAATAAAATCTTATCTAACCTTTTTACAAGTGTATCAGCGATCGTCATAACTTTCCTTTTGATGACATCATCAATAGTAGCACAATAAGACACAACACAAAGGTTTAACAAAACTGTACATTTCACATTAGGACACAATTATTCTCAATCATGGTGTATGTCCAAAACTTCCCTATTTATCACCTAAGCCATGCTTCAACAAAAAACACGTCAGATGACGGTACGTACCAAAAGCAAATATGAAAAGAGCAGCAGTAAGAGCGAAGCAGATGTTTTTCAGAGTGTTCCTGATTGATCCGATTAAAGAAGTATGGACGTGATTCATCAAACTCTCTTCAGCTATGTCTTGTTCAGGTTCCTCGTCCAAATCAGACATTATCAGTTCCAGTTGACTGCTGTTGTCCTCCATGATCCGGGGCTGAGAAGAACCTGTGTAGAAATGTGGATTCCTGGTGAACTGTGGACAGATGGCAAATTCAGTCAAAGGTTAAAGGTTACAGTATTTTATTAAGTACACTGTATACTGTATGGTCAGGCTCGTTTATATTTGTAAAGGCGTAGCTTAGGAGCTTAAGAGTACTGATCTAGACTCAATTTCCTGTTGTAAAATTGGAACATACTTTTTGGAGGGTTTACTTTCCCCACCTTCTTAATCCCTCCTTTTCATGAAACCCTCCATAAATTCCATACATATTAGCCTTATGATCTGTATATTTATTTTTTTCTAGTTATATTGATTAAACTATGGCGGCACAGTGGTGTAGTGGTTAGCACTGTCACTTTGCACCTCCAGGGTCTGGGTTCTATTCCCGGCCAGGTTCAATTCCCGTCTCTGTGTGCTTGGAGTGTGCATGTTCTCCCTGTGCTTAGTCTAATTGGTGTTCCCAAATTGCCCGTAATATGTGAATGTGTTTTCCCTGTGATGGATCGGCACCCTGCCTCGTGCACTGTGTCCTGGGATAGGCTAGCGGCCCCCCGTGACCCTGAATACAGGATAAAGAGGCATAGAAGAAGAGTGAGTGATTAAACTATATAAATAACTTAGAGGTGTCAATATTAACACATTACTATTTTTTTAACGGAAATTAATCATATGACCAACTTTGACCCTAATGTCTTCCTATATTCGCAGTGCGGTTACCCGGCTGTGTGTGATAACAGCACGTTTGCCGCAGATGATAAGATGAACACCTGGTCATAAGATGAGGAAACATCACCAGGTGTGCTGAACGGAAAGTTTCATTATAAAATGCTTTTAGATGGACGTTTAGATAAAACCAAAGTTGTGTGCCTGAGCTACATTCAAGGGGATTGTTTTTACAAATCCGTGACTCCCATAGACGCCATGTGGTGCAGTACACAGGAAACAGAATTGAACGGTTCTCAACGAGTCTTCAAGTCTCGAGTCGTTCGTTCCTTTGTCACGTGACTCCCATAGACGCTATGCAGTGCAATAGATTTAAAAGAACGAACGACTCAG
>JAQMYG010000018.1:20060540-20070704 GCA_030014215.1 Clariallabes teugelsi
GTTGCAGCTTGCAGACAGGAGTGTCTTGATGAAAGCAGGTCAGTGTGTTGTGTAGTGTGTTGTAGCAGGCTTGTTTCACCTTGTAGATTTTCCTCTTCACACACCACAAATCTGCCTCAGAGCCTTTGGTAAGCTGAGCACTCAGTGAATAGTTTTCTTTATTTCCAGACACGTCTACTCAGCAGACTTTACACCATCACCTGAAATAACCCAAAGTCTCACTGCCGCCAAAACCATCAAACTAAAACAGGTTTTTGGTGCTCGGTCAGTAAAGTGGGGAGCCAATGGGCAGTGTGCATTCTGTTGCCCTTATTTTGTGGCACCTGTGAAAACAGAATCTTTTTATTTTTATTTATTTTATTTTTTTTCGCCTCACCGCTTTCTTAAGCTTTGTCTTCCACACAGCAGCCTCATTGTCTTCAGTCATTACTAATGTATGTGAATCGCAATACTTGATCAATTAAGCCAAAACAGCTGCAGAATACAGACAGGCAGTTCCATGGTTTATAATAATATGGACTTTTACCAACTCTAGTCGTCTTTAGTGCTTCACATGCACATAGACATGTTTTTCGTCTGAATATGTTTTAAATAGAGATTACAGGCTTTAAGGTGGATTACTGAGAATAATAATAATTTAGGTTTTTAGTAATGTCTGTTAAGTCCTTGTTGTTCTTAAATGATTGTTTCTCTCAATAAAAATCAACAAAATGAGACATATGCACCCACTTTTCCTTTTACCCCAGTACAATGCCTTTGTAAACAGAAGCACTAAGATTTATTTTTGTCCTACACAGACCTTGTTGTGTTTTCCCACGAGTCCTAAATTTTATTTGCAAATGAGTTGCATAATTATGTTCTAATCGAAAACAGACATCATACTTGCAGTATAAGCATAGTCTATATACAGTATCTATGCCTCATTTTATGGAAAATCCCCAAAATAAGTTTGATCTTGCATGAGAAGTTATGCTATAGCAGCTGTAAACTGGAGCTCCTTCACCAGCCCTTCTTTCATTCATTCTTTTGAAGGTTATAGTTATCAAGAAATCACACGTTATCGAGAAACCACACAGTGTAAATACCTCTCTCCTGAAGATTTCTCAAAACTTTCAAAGGTTACAGCTTTACCACTTACTGTACACTTGAGACTCCATCCGAAAATGTTAAATGTAAAACAGAGCATAGTCTTTTATCAAGGTTATTATATTTATTATTGAGCTCTTACTGTATACGCAGGTTCTTTGTATATTTAACTGCTTAATTTAGCTTAATAAAAAAAAAAACATTTCAGGAATAAAAAGAACTCTGACTGCAGTAAATGCAGTGAAATTAAGTCGTTCATTCTAATATTTCATCCATCCACCTTTAGCTTCTACGATACAGCACAGTGTGATTCACAAAATGATTCCTCAGGCTCAGGAGTCCTGGAACATGGCCGTGTCATCAACTCCATAGATGTGGACATTCAGTACAGCGGCCACTATGCCTACTGGATGCATTGCTCCATGCATGTTCTTTCTTGCCGCCCATCGCCCTGGTATAGGGTGAATCTGAAATCGTCAGACCGCAGGACCTTTTTTCCATTTCTCCATCAAGTCCAATCTTTATTCTTCCTAACAAACTGAAACTTTAATTTTTTCTGATGAGTCTTACTAACAAGTGTTATTCTTAGAGACACACAGATGTTTGGCCCCAATCCTCTGCGTTCTCATCACATTGTGTTCGTGTAGATATACTCTTACTTTAACTATTCTGGTGTTTCTACTCTCCATATTTAAGATGTAAATTACTATTCATTACTATTCTTCCCATTGGACAGTTTTTAAACCATTTCCGATAATGTTAATGTCTTTTTTTGATTGATGTAGTGTATTATTATAAACATTGAAATAACCTGATCATGTTCATAATATAAACCTGTATATAGATAAAGGGGATGCAATAAATAAGAGAAAGCCTGTTCGATACACCCAGCCCTAAACCATCCTGCTTTTTTAACTGATTCCTAAGACGGCTTCCTAAAGGCTACAATTAAATAAATGTGTGTGTTTTACATAAAACCTGTACAGACCTTCTGGATGTTGTGTAGATAAATGGGCTTAGTGTTGGGGGAAAGAAAAGCATTAAGGCATCGGGGAATGGTGTGGGATTTTGTGACCACACCACAGGCACACACACAGTGCTAGCTTTTTCCTCTGCCTTGTTCGTGAGACTCTGTAAATTGTTTTTTTTTTTCTTAGCAGCTGGCATTTTCAGGGAAAGAATGTGGGAAGCTGTCTAGAAATCCGGCTTTGTTTCTCATGTCCAGTGGAGTGTTAATAAAGAGGGATTTTAATATTTAGAGCTAACTCTGTGTGTGAAACTGTGTTTTTTTTTATGCAATAGATTAGTTAAATATAAGTCCCTGTAAGTCTATGATTTGTCTAGTTGTTAGAGTAATACATGTATATTTTAATTCCAATTTAAAAAAAACATCTATCCCTATACTTATTTCTAAGCTGCACAATTTCTACTTCCAGAACAGTTAAAGATCCAGATGTTGTTGTGGATTTGAGCTTGTAACCTTCTGAACGCTAATGGACTACAGTACGTCTCCCTCCAGGGCCACACACTGATCAGATACACACTAATCTCAGACACACACTTACAGTAGCTCTGCCTCATGTTAATCCCTGTAATGACACTCCACGCATGTATAAACAGTTATTTGTAGGAATCCCAGTTAAGATTTGTAAATCCTGATAAAACATTTGCTTCATTTATCCTAAGAAGCAACTTCATCCGTTCACACGGGTTTAAACAGCTGTGCTGTGGCTTTTTAATCGTACGCGGCTTTAATAAACTGTAGGTTTCATTTCTGCTACAGGAGCTGGATTTCCTCCATGCAGGAACAACATACAGGATCAGTTTAAATTTTCTGCTATGAGTGGATCCAAAAATCCTAATTAACACCCTGATTAATTAACACACGAGCAACTGTACAGCTACTATATGATGAAACGGTGGGATGAAAAGGTGAAGAGTCCAGACTATTGGACATTTTCTGTATCGACGTCTTGCTATTTGTACTTGGTCTTGGACACAAAGTGTCTGACACAATGCTTCACACAATGAACAAATAAACAGAGCTAGCTACATTTGGGGTCTTGCTGTTGACATGTTTCATTTTCATTAAGACTTCATCTTTCATTCAGATTGATGACATTTTAACTTCATCTCCAGTTCCATGTGTACCCCATCTGGACGAAGTTTTACATTTATTTGGACACATTTTAACCTCGTCTCACGTTTATATGAAAGGCATCTTGACTTCATCTTGTTTTTACTTGGACTCCATCTAGACTTGGTTTAATCACTACCACGATGCGCACTCAGCCACGAAAAGGATTTGTCGGTTTTGAGCTTTGACTCCATCTTAACTCTGTCTTGCTTTTATTTAAACTTCATCTCGACTTGGTTGCTTTTTTATTTGGAAGGCACTTTGAGTCGGTCTGGCTTTTATTTCACCTACAGTACTGTGCGAAAGTCTTGACTCCCCTCATTTCTTCATATTTTGCCAGAAAGCCAGACTTTCTTATATTTTTAATCTAGTCCTGAGGAATAGTGCTCCAGACGAGAGGGGAAATGAGGTCGCTGCTGAGGTCGTTATAAAAACAATAGGTTTTCTATTTGTAACCTGACACTCGTTTCTTTATTGTACAGTAGATGTTGTATATTGTAGATTCTCATTTTTTTGGCATAATTTAATTTGATTTAATATGAAGAAATGAGACAGGGGGTTTAAGACTTTTGCAGAGTAATGTAGATCTTGAACCGGTCCCACTTTATTTGACTTTCTTTGATTTGAATTGCATCTTGACATGATTCGATCTTGGCAAGTCCTGGTCCTGTAACGGTCTTGACTACAGCCTTTGTTACAACTTCAATATTATGGTCTGTTTTGTGTATTGTGTATGATTCATGACAACAATCTCAGTTCAGTCTGCTTTATTTTCAAGTTGTAACAATAAGAAATGTGGAGTGGAATGAATTCATGCGGTGCACTGTGCATGGGGTACTGTACAGTACGTTTCCCATGCTAACCCGAGCACGAATGCGTGTTTGTCTAGATGGTGTTTGGTTTCATTTCAGAGGTTCAGCCACAGACACCACAACCTGTTTGGAGACAGCACTGAGTTACGGAAAGAACTTTCAGTGAGGAGGATCAGCTCCTTTTCAAGGTGACAATCTCACGGCCAAGGCTTTCACATAAACTTTTAATAACTGACACACACACCCTGACACAAACACACCTCTCGCGGAAGCCATCCCGCCTATTTCTTCTGAACAGTATCAGCACTGTGCATCCTTCACCAGCCCAACAGTGTGCGTGTGCTTTCTGGGAACAGCCTCTTATCTGACTCTCACACTTAGAGCAGACTGAGAGAAAGAGAGAGAGAGAGAGAGAGATGGAGTTATGAATGCTGATGCTACCTCTAACTATATATATATATATTTTTTTTACTTTTAATATAAAACCAATTTATAAATTTAAAGACACCCTCCAGCTTAATCAGAATTTCCCTATTTTTATCCAAAATGATTTTTGTGAATTGATGCAGAACAGAATGGCTGCGGTGACATTCTATTACTGTTGATTATTTTCCCATAACAGCATGCACCCCAGAGGATATTCCTCCCCTCTATCACATTTCAGCCTTTTCCTACATGCACACACACCAAGCTTCATGTTATACACTCGTTTGTAAGCCAGTCATTAGAAACTTGAGCTTGTGTATTCTAGGTTATAGGAATTACACATTCTTCAAATTCACTGGCATTTATTTACACACAACACACAGTTCATGGAGCAGCCTGAATCGGGTGATGGGGCAGGACTCAGAAAATGATCTTCTGTACATTGTTTAGTTGATTCTTTTTGTTTTCTCTGGCCCAAGGCATTGAGTCGTGAACGTCCATGAAGCAGCAGGTCGCGAAATATAAGAAGAGAAAATATTGTTATAACTAGAAGGACAGGGTGATAGAGTTCCAGATGCGATGTCTGTTAGAGCGTGGATTCAGTGCACGCGCATCCCTTATCCAAGGTCATTTCTGATAAGGATGGCAAAAGAAACCTGTTGGTTACTCATCAAGATTTCAGAAATTTGAAGTCAATGTTGAAGCGCAATTAACATTTAACGAAAGGTGACATCTGGGATGTTCTGCCCTGTCAGTCACAAATCTAACACCAAATACTGGATATACAGATATACATCTCAATCTTCATCTTTATATTCATCTTTATATTTTTCTCTCATTGTATAGATAAGTTTTTATATTTCTTATATATATTTTGAATTTTTAAAAAATATTTTGTTCTATTTATTTCTTGTTAACTGTTTTTTATTTATTTACATTTTTAAGGTCACGAGTGGTCAAGTAAGCATTTCACTGCATATCGTACTGTGTATGACTGTGTATGTGACAAATAAAATTTGAATTTGAATTTGACTACACACAAGGTTACATGATTAAACATGAACTCACAGGTGGGTTTAATAATATTATCTTCCGAGGGACATGGAATCCAATCCCAGCACAAAATGGAGTTAAATGGGTTAAAGGCGTAACCTTTACTACATTTACTTTTCATCATGTAGTTGTCAATTGCAATTGGATTTCAAGAAACACTGAAAACACGCCAAAGCTTTTTTTTTTTTTTTTTCAAGCACAAATTTTTCAAAAAGTAGATTTAAAAGAATAAGTCCTTATACACTGAGATTTTTCTGTATGGAGTTACAGTAGAACATGATGGTATTGATCAGATAAATACTATTAGTAGAATTTCAAAATACAATTTTCCAGATATCATTTGCACAAGAAGCCTTTTTTGTCCCTGCTAAACCTCCTATTGCGGTTGGGGTGGAGTAATGTTTAATAAACTTAACTGATTTTAACATTTCATTATCTCTATAGCTTTGACTTGGCCTGCAAGTCTATCATAGACAGCTGTTGCAATCCGCATCAACAGCAGCAGCTCAAGAGTAAAATGTTCACAATATAACTGGGCATTACATTACAGCTAGAACACAACAGCTTTGGAAAAGGCCAGTGTCAAACAGAAACTAACATACCAGGTTTTAAAATATGAATGAGAAAAAACAGAACATAGTTATAAGTGTAAAAATTCAATAAATACATTTCACATCAAAGTAGAATGTTTTCTCAGTACACCGGTTCCATGATCGGACTCCCTGCTTCATGTCTGAAACACTGGCCTCCCAGGAACTCCCTTAATTGCTTTTTGAAACATGTGGAAATAGTTCAGAGTGAGATCAGGACTGTACGGGGGACGTGATAATAACTCCCAGTCGAGTTCCTTTAACGTGCAAGTGGTGTTGGTGAATATATTGTGTCTACAGTTCCCACAGACAGATTTGTCTCTTCTGCAAGCTGGGGAAAAGTTATCCATTGAACACCCCTCGAGGTGTTCAATGGATAACTCGAATTAAAAAAGACTGCAGAAAGAATTAAAGGCAAAAGTCAAAACAGGATTCTTTACGATTTTGGTACAAGTTTAACCAACTTACACTTTAACCTGTTAGTTTATTTGTTGACATTTTAGTTCTGCTTGTTCTTTTGCCTGTAAGTGTCCAGCTGATATTCACTATTTCACAATATTTGTACTTGGCAGACACCCTTATCCAGAGCAACTCACATTTTAAATCATTATACAGCCAAGCAGTTGAGGTTTAAGGGCTTTGCTCAACAGCAGCAATATAGTAGAGCCGGGGTTTGAACCCATGACCTTCCAATGAGTAGGCCATTACCTTAACTACTGAGTTACATCAGACTTCACTAACATGTTTGGTGCTCAGATTGATGCTGGCAAAGTTTCAGATTACACAAACACACAAGCTGTTAAAAAACTCCTATTGTCTCCTATTGTCTTTTTGTTGTCACGATTTATATCAAATCTATCAGAGATCGTCTGATCTCATGCTTCAGTAGAAGAGATTAGGCTTGTGGTAAACCTGACCTTCAGTCATCGGCACATCTGCTTATGTTGAAACAGCAATGTCACGTCTACAGGAACTACAGTTCCCAGAATGCAAACTCCTAGAACTAGACGTGTCCACCATGACAGACTCTCAGTCATTCACGTTCTCTCCTGCCACACCTTCACCAGGGGGGATTAACGATATTCTTCCTGTTTTCTCATTTTTTCTGCCCTTGCCTTGTCTAGGTCATGTTGACTATCATCAATTATTTTCTTTTTTTTGCTAAGTTTTGTAAAGTTCTGCCATCTTGCACTTACACCCTGATGTCTGCGTCTGTTTCCCCTTCACAGATTTTCAGTACATTCTCAGACTATTAGACCCTACTGTATTTTTTCTTGCTAATTGAATTAAAGTTACGTTTTTGTGTTAGCCTGATTCATTTATGTTAGCGTCATGACAGTGTAACATAACGGTTTAACCGTCATGGCATCTGAAACACAGAACAGGAACTTGTACAGTCAGAACATAAATCTTATCCAGGACAGATAGATTAGATTACATTAAATTAAATGTTCCTTTTTTATTATGCAAAGTATATGTACAAAGCCAATGAAACACACTTAGCATGTAAACAGAGGTGCATAAATGGCCTATTTACAAAAAAAATAAATGTCGAAATATGGCTATGGGAGTTGTTCAAAATGGTATCAAAAAGTCACGAGACTAGTTTTTGTAACACACACAGTCACAGGGAGCACCGACGTTCATAAGTGGCGAAAGACATCGTCCTGTGTTGTCCAGGTTATAAGGTGTCTGAGAAAGGATGTACAGCAAAAGCGACCAAATTTGTGGCACACGAATCTCGACTCTCCAAACTTTTTGATACCCCCTTATATATACAGGGGTACGGGCGTGTTATGGACAGGGGCTGCAGAAGGTATTATAAGTAGGATATACAGTAGTATGTGGTAAACACAGTACGTCTGTACAAATGAATGAACAATGGTGAAGACATGATCAGAAGATAACATGCTAAACAGAATATACATGTGTACAGATATAGATGGATATACTGTATGTACAGTATGTACTGAAAAAAATATGGGTGGAATATACAGTAGTGCAATGACAGCATTATGAATTATGTGTGGTGCAAATATGCGTAGCGGAATAGAAGCAGTGCAGTGCAGCAGTGTAGTGGATATTAAACCAGGACTTCTTGGTAACAGCCAGAAGGAGAAAACTGTTTTTCTGAGTATAAATGCATGTTGTGACAATTCCTTAACAAAGTCTTAAAAGCTAAACTGTGACCTGAACTTGCAAACAAAATACCAAAGTGTAGGTCAGGAATTTAATCAGCATTCTTCTGTGTTGTGGAAATACAGACTTTATTAGAACATACAGTATAATCAGAAACAGCAGCAGGTTGGATCGGTCACATTCCACTTCAAAGGCCAGCGAACATTCTGTGACTTATTCCTAAACCCATGACACGAAAGGGTTTTCTCTATATATGAGAAATAATTAATTGCTATAGTTATACAGCAGAGCACCAGATGACTTATTCGATTTGGCTCAGGATTTTCTCTCCAAATGCCCTTTCTGACACTCACATACTCATTCTCTATACTGCTCATCCTGTACAGGGTCACAGAAGACCTGGGAGCGTATTCACAATGCTTCTTAGAATTTCCTATCTTAGCTTAAAAAGTCCTAGCTAGGAGTCCTAGACTAAAAGTGATTTAGGAAACCTTTTAGAACAACTCTGAGTAAGGAAAATACAAAACCCTTTATCTTAGTGAGGAGGTGTTGTTGACCCCGTTGCTAGGGATGATGCAGCAATTCAAAGACTGTGATTGGTTGATAAAAAATAACCTCTGACCTCTGTAAAGGTCTTGAAATGCGCCCCTTGTAAAAACAGAATACTTGATAATAGAATAGACAGTAAAATCATAACGTTTGTATATAAAGAAATTGTATAATCATGAATACAGGCTACTTTATGCAAAGTTTTTAGGCTAAATATCTTAAAGTTAATTAAAACAGCCAAAGGTGGAAAATGTGAAGCAACCAATTTCCACACAGTAGTTACTATATTTAAGTTCTTACATTTATTTATCAAACTGATTTTATTACTTGTAATCCATTTTAGATTAATGGGAGCAAAATGGCTCAGCTTTTACCAATTTACATGACTACAGGACCGTCTATTTAAGTTAGACTTTTGGATGGTATGTAGCCAACAATCCAAGAGAGATGGAAGGAAGTAAAAGAACAAGAAAACCAAATTGGACGGAAGAGCAGTGTTTACTTTTAGCTTTACGTTCAGTGTTTGGAGAATATTTCTTCTTTCCACCATTTTGTCCTCTACTATAGAAACTCTTAAGCATCTTAAAAGTCCTCCTCTCTACTCTTAACATTTTTTTACCTTAGGAGCTGTTTTTAGGGCTAAGATGTTTTGTGAATCATTTTTATCTTTACTAAGATTTAGTCCTAAATTTAAGGGGAAATTCTAAGAAAATGTCATAATTCTAAGAATTTTTTTAGAGCCTATTTCATGGGACTCAGGAAACCAGATGGGGTACTTAAGGAGTAAACACTACATAACATGCAAAATTCTCTCTCTCACACACACACACATCAATCAATCAATCTTTCACATACCGCCAACACTTCTGGGGATTTGCATGTCAGAGACGTGCAGCAGTCTTAAACCTTGATGGCGGATTACGGAGGAATTAAAGTATTCAAATCTCAGCAAACAAACAGGAACCGTGAGAACCCTGGAAGGATATCTGTGTAAAGGGCAATGGTGTAACTAAATCAATCTCACACACACGCACACACACACACAGCATGTAGAGGCTTGTAGTTTTGTAATATGTGTGCTGTATTTAATGTAGGTAGTTTTAGCTCAATGAGGAACGTATCACTCATCAGGTCATTTTAATTATTTAATATAATTTGACACCTGTAATATACATTTTTTTAGGATTGGACTGCCTGCTTCACATCTGAAACGCCGGCCTACCAGGAACTCCTTTAATGGCCCAAATATGTGTAAATGGCTTGAAGCAAGGTCAGGATTGTACGGGGGACGTGGCAATAACTCCACGTACAGGACTTTTAAGACGATCCCGGATGAGGTGGCTTGGAGTCCTGTACGTGGAGTTATTGCCAC
>JAQMYG010000018.1:20082255-20093927 GCA_030014215.1 Clariallabes teugelsi
ATGTTTGCACATTCATACACACACAAATCTACCGCTACTACAGTACTTCCTGTATATCTTGAGTGACAGATGTCTCGTCCAATCAGCGGTAAGAATTCCATTCACAAACTATACCTACCTTCTCCGGTTTGTATCCGACTGGCCGAGAAGTGCAATACAAATGAACAAAACGGAAAACAAATTAACAAATTCAAAACCAAATTAACAAATCCGAAAACAAAATAACAAAACAACAAAACCCAAAATAAAAAAACAAATTAATTTTGGATTTTGTTATTTTGTTTTGGGTTTTGATATTTTGTTTTTGAATTAGTTATTTTGTTTTCCATTTTGTTCATTTGGTTTTGAATTTGTTATTTTGTTCTGGGTTTTGTTATTTTGTTTTCAGTTTTGTTTTTTTGTTTTCACTTTTGTTAATTTGTTTTGCACTTCAGGGCCACCGTATAATACAGTATATCAACCACCCACTTCCAGGTGCCAGTGGAATGAGATAATCAATGTTATCCGTGTCCTCTCCCAGTGGTCATAATCTTACGGCTGATCATTGTAATATCAGCCGTATATCAGCGCTCCTCCAACAAGCTAAAAGTCGGATTCAAAACTGTTCGATTAAAACAGCAGCAATGCTACAACCTCACCTTAATACTACTATACCTTAATATTTACAGATTTCCACATGAAAAGTTGAAGCTGCAAGAACTGTACTCTCTTAAGGCTATTCCTTTAGCGCAAAATTATTTACAAAACTTTCATGTTTCTTCACGTTGTCATCTGATTCTCTTCCTACTTTAAGCTGGACGTGACTCGTCTCTGAATGAAAGCTGCACTAACAAACAAACAGGCGTAAAGAATCCGATGAGCGATCCGTCCTCGAGATTCATCTTCAACGCACTTATGAGAAAAGAGTACTCGGTGGTTTTGTACAAGTGATGTCACTTCTCAATTGCGTAGGTATGTAGGACGCACTTTGGATCTACCTCAGCTTCACCACCGTTAACCGTGTCGGTCGAGAGGGAGACGGAGAGAGATGAAAGAGTGGAGAAAGGGAAGCTCTGTTGCTATGGAGACCAGCCCAGGGCTGGGTTCGTCCCTCGCTGATTGATTCTAGTTTTGTATCTCCGAGCTTGCACGTTCTCGAACATTCAGCTTCCTCTCCCTCACTGCAATGCCTTTCCCGCAGAGAGGAAATCGGACCACCCTTTCTGTCTAACAGCATTATTTACTCGGAATCCGAGCAGCTGAAACTGCACCAGGAGTAGATTTTATTTTTTTTCCGGTCTATGTACCAATGTGATGATGGATACAATATTAAAACACAGCAAAATTTGCCTTAACATGCATATACAGTATACACAGTGGTATATTTACATACAGTGGATATGTTAGTAAGAAATCATCGGATATTACAGATGAAGGCGGACATGCGAGGCGAGATCGGCGGGTGACGTGGAAGGAGAGGAAGAAGAGAAGGAAAACTTACGGTAACTACTTTCACTATCACTGGCATTAGAGGTCACATGCTCTGAAATAACAACACGGGGGAACAGATGGTGAAAACCCAAAAACACACAGACAAACACAAACACACAAGGAGACCCCCAGCTAATTTTTTGTTGTTGTTGACAAAGTAGAAAACCTCAAAGACACCCAAAAAAACAACAACAAAGAAAACCCATGTCTACAGAAGCCCAGGCAGAAACCGTCACACTTTAGTGTTTCCCTGCAGTGAAGACATTCTGAAGCTGTATTAGGCCACGTTTGCATGACAAACCATGTTGTTCAATTTGGATTTATTAATTTTTTTGTTGATCAGATCGGATTTGCATGTCATTTTGCACGGCTCACGATCACAAGTGACTTCGTGCATGCGCACATCAATACGTCTTTGTGCAGACACGGAAAAACAGATCTGTGTGTTCAGACAGCTCTTAAAAAAAAAAAAAAATCAGATCTGTCATATTAGGTTAAAAAAAATACTTGGGTGACTTCAGGCTGGTCATGTGAATGTAGCCTTAGAGTGAGGAAACACTTAGCATGATGTCTATGATGAGATTTCTCAACTTCTCTACAGACTATTCTTTACAAATATGATTACACCGGTTCTTTTGGACAGGAAGTTCTTGATAGATGAGTGCTTGATCACATACTATAACGTTTACAATATGTACTAACCTTGCACGAACATTATTTGAGAAGATTAAGGATAAAGTGTCTTTATGGTTTGAGTTTTAGCTGCTGTTCAGTTTAGTCAAACGATCGACAACGTCAAACCATAAATGTTAAACGTTTCTTCTTCCAGGTGTGTGAGAGAATAAGTATGTGCAAAACTGTAGAATTTGCCATTAGCCAATGTGTACATAAAATATTCTTCCAAGGTGTGAAGCATTTATATTATATACATGTAAACACACCGACTGACGGACCGCTCGTGTTTACATGAGTGCGTGTTTCCAAGAAAACGATAATGAAGAGTGAGAGGACACAGGAGGACGTGTAATCGGACGAGGAACGTGTGCATCTGGAACACTGTGCACTTACTCAGGCCTCTGGAAAGTGTGTCATCTGGATTGTCCTGTGGATCAGTTAGCGAGAGAAAGGAGGAAAAAAAACAACCACAAAAGCACAACAGGTTACTCAAAACACACACACAGGCTTCTACCACCGCATACAGCAACCGCCGACATCGCAGAGCAGGATCACAGGAGTGACATTAGAGCTCTGGGTCGAGGATGCTGTATCCGGTGGAGTGACGCCCCCTGCTGGCCCTGTGCCGTGTCGACCCTAACGTCCCTATACTTTCGTACTTACGGTCCACATCGCTCGTTTCCAGCTCGCTCGTCTCCTTGTTCTTGTAGAAAGGGAACTTGCGGGAAAAGAGGTTCTTTCTACGCTTGTCATTGAGGGACTGCTGAGGACGAAAAAAAAGAGGGAGGGAGGAATGAAGGACAAAAAAGAAAAAGAAAAAAAGGAGAGGGGAGAGAAAGGTGTCTGATGTGGAGGAAATTACATTATGACGCTTAAGTGCTGACCTTATGCAGCACAAGATCAGCACAGATTGTGACAAAAAAACGAAACAAAACAAAAACATGAACACAAAGATCACCATGAGCCCCAAAGCTACACCGCTGAGGTCAACACAAGAGTGAGAGAGTGTGAAGCAGAAGAAATTATGAACGATAAGAGGTGAGAAAGAGAGAGGGAGACAATGCCACCGAATAAAAGAGAGAAACAAACAAATAAAAAAACATTTAACATTGAAGAAGCAAAGGTTCAAGCAAGCTGGAGGGTTGCATAGTTTCGCCTTATTTGTGCATTTTTTAAATTTAAAATAGAAAGCCATCAGTTAAAATGCAAAATTTAATGTTTTTCATGGTCTTCCAAAAAACAACACAAAAAAAACCCTATAATGTGTTTCTAAACATCTTCTAACACAATCTTACGGAAAAATAATATCAACTAATAAGTTTATTTTTTAAAGACTAATCAAATTCTCATTGTTCTTGTCTCACAAATGTTACGAAAAACTCTGTTTCATATTGAGATAAAAATATCGGCATAAAAAAAGCCAGAGAGCTAATACTTTTACTATTTAAAAAAATAATTATATATATACACATATATATATAACTCTGAGGATAGAATTGCATGATCAATACATTAGATTCAAGATAAATCCCATATTATTTAAACCCTACTGCTTTATTTTATATTAATTCTAGCTACATTTTGAATGTAAATACACACTCTCAAATATTTTATTGTAAATTTTAAAACCTAATTACAAAATTGAAAAACTAAAAACAATTTATTTATATGTTGTAAATGACATCTCACAGGTCACTAACAGGCCACTAGGGGGCTGCAACCTACACGCCTGTCCATAAGATAGCGGTAATTATGCACCTGTTATAAATAGTGCACAGATCAAACTATTGGTCCAGTAATACCTCAGAGACACACGCGCACACACATTGTTGCATATGTGCCATATGGAAAGGGGCTCTGTGGGTCTGTCAGAAACGTATGCGCGTCTGTTACTGATTAGCACTGACCCGCTTTCCTTATCGCCAGCAGCTACACGAAAAACACAAAAGAAATCTCCAGCAGGAACGCTTTTCTTTTCCGCCTACCGAGCACAAGTGAGATAATGAAATCAACAACGTAAAGGCAAAAAGACGAAAATGAGATAAGAATTTAGTAACATGTAAAGTGGAAAAGCTCTAATTCTTCACTTCAATTATTTCTACTACAGCACACACTTATAAGAGTCTAAAAAATAAACGAATGATAATAAAAAATTGATTTAAAAAAATTCCTTTATCAGGAATTTTTGTTCTTAAATCATCATGTGTTTTACCAGGTTATCTAAATATATTAAATATATTAGATATTCTAGTTTTCATCAGCAAACCCAACACAGTGATAATTGAACACTTTGAAATTCCATGTTGCAATGGCGAAAAAAACAAAAACAAACATTGATTGAAAAATGGCACATTTAAACAAAACCAACAAAGGAAAAGAAGGAGAGAAAGTTGTCCATTCTCTTTTTTTGAGTCAGAAGATCGTATTAGACAAACACACAGCACAGTGCATGTGAGTGGAGAGAGGGGATAGAGTGAGGGGAGGTGAGCGAGGGCAGAAACAGACGAGTGGCGTATGGTAATACGAGCAGTCTGACGTCAATGGCAAGCGTATCGGTCCTGTTTTCCGCTCATGCATGCCTGGTTGTAGGGAGTTAGCTTTAGGGTGAATAAAAAAAAGTGTGGATGCAAACTCTGCTGTTATTGGTGTTATAAGAGAACTTTGATATCAAGTGGGCCAGCAGGAGGCGCTGTTGTACATGCTGTTATCTCATCGCACACAGTGTGTTACAGCACATTATAAAGGCAGTAATGACTTGTGCGAGTTAATACTGAAAAGATTCAAAAGATCAAACATTCCTGGTGTCAGCTGATGGAGATTTTCAGATATGGGATTAATAAGAAGCCTGTAATTTAAAACCAGTTTGGAGATTTAAGATCAAAAGAGAATACATTTCTGCAAGTTCGATCCAAACTAATGTGTTCTAGTTTGAAGAAAATTCATCATGAAGCTATACTCTAGAATAAATCTAATTATAAAACAATACTCTAACCTTAATTTTGAGGCTATACTATGAAGTAAGTTTTACTTTTGAAGCTATACTATAGCCAAATATAAAGCTATACTCAAGGCTGAAATTGAATTATAAAGCTATACGCCAGCCTAAATGTTATTACAAAGCTATAGTCGAGTCTAAATAAAAATAATAAAAGCTGTACGCTAACCTAAATTCAATTGTAAAGCTATAATCTAGCCCTAATTAAATTAAAAAACCGCACACTAGACTGAAATTTAATTATGAAGCTATTCTCGGTCCTCAATTTAGTTATGAAGCTATAATCTAGACTCGAATGTAATTATAAAGCTACAGTATACTCTAGGCCTTAATATAATTTAATACTACATTTTAATATTTACATTAAATTCTAAAACTATACTCTAGTATTAATAGAATTAATACTAGTTATACTTTAGCCTAAAGTTAATTATAAAGCTATATTTCCAGCTGAAATTGAATCATAATCTATTCTCTAACCCTAAATTAATTATGAAGATATACTCTGGCCTAAATTTGATTATGGTGCTACAGTTTAGAATTTTTACCCTGGCCACAATAAAATTTTAAAAGCTACACTTTTACTATAAAATTTAACTATAAAGCTATGGACTAGCCTGAATTAAAATATTATCATTACTATATCTAGTCTGAATTTAATTAAGCAGCTAAACTTTAGTATACATTTTAATTATAAAGCAAAAATCTTGAAATCAATTACAATCTATATTCTAGGCTGAAAATCAATTATAAAGTAAGAATCTAGCCTCAATTTAAATTATACTCAATTAAAATTAAGAGTTATACTCTTAAATTAAAATTATACTCTTAAATCTTTTACCATACATTAAGAATTTATAGTCTAGCCTTACTGTAATTTTGAAGCTACACTTCAGTACTGTAGATATTACCTATGAAGTTATAGTCTAGCCTAAATTGACTTACAAAGCTAACCTCTAGCATACATTTAACTATGAAGCTATACTACAGCTTGAATTTAACTATAAATCTATAATCTACTCTGAAACATCTTCACTTCTAAGTAGATCCTTATTCGAATCTAAGGAAACAATTGACATGAAATGAATGTGTGTGAGCTGTGGTGCACTTACTCCTTTCTCTCGTGATTTTGAGTTGAACTTGACTGTTTTTAACCTTGCTCTCTCCTTTTTTTCCACTCTGTGAGGGACACAAAGAGCACAGGTCAACACACCCCTGGAATACAACAGTCCTGAGGGTTCGGATCATCTTGCAGGCCTGTAGAGTTCACCAAGTCATGTGACCTACACGATGTTTTACTATAATGGTGCCCATCAATAATAAACACTGATAAGTATTTATTATTTATGTGCTTACTTTGTTACAGTTGTTTTGTTCTCTCCTAATGAAAAATACTTACTTTGCCCAAGAGTAAATTTATTAACCTTTCCAATTAACTACATAATAAAATGGGAAAACACAAAACATAATGAAATGAATATGAAAGGAAACACATTGACGTACACACAGTATGGGTATGTTTTTCTGAGCATTTTGGATGAATCTGTATAGTTATCTAAATCTAAAAAAAGATGACTGGCTCATTCTGTAGCCATTATAAGCCCTTATAATCCAGTTTGTGCTTGTGCAGCCTGACCTCCTTTTGCTGGGGATGACTCCCATCTCCTCAACCTCGCCCTCGGCGGTGACCTGTCTCGCCTGCCACCACTCATCATCAGAGGCGTTCAACACGTGCAGGATGTCACCAAATTTAAAGTTTAGACCCTGGCTGGGGAGGCCGGAGTCCCTGGTTTTATCATAGTCAAACAGCGCCCTAGAGGAAAAAAACACAACACCATGAAGCATAGACAGGACGTCTGTGATTTAGAAATCCAAGGCTATTATTATATTATATTTATAATTATAATTTATAATTACATTCTTCATTGAGTTTTAGTTTAGAGATAAAATAGGGATAAAATGGGGATGAGAAAATAATGTTGATAACTTGAACCAGATAAACAGAATATTTGCTGAACGAATATACAAAGCAGTAGCAGATGTGGGCGTGGTTTAATGCAGAAGTGATGTTTGGAAGATGAGCTACAGGTGTAGTGACCTTATCTTGTTTCGGCACAGCATGACTGGCATTTACACTTACATAAATATTACATATTACATGTTGTATAAATAATTGAAACAATAATTGCTTTCCTTAATTAAGTTTCCTTAATTTGAAAATGTAAAAAAAAAAAAAAAAAAAAACATTAATCAGAAGCTTGAAGTTTGATCTTACTCTGTCAGGGAAGAGTTTATTTTTGTGTTTGTGTGTGTGTGGTACCTGACGTATAGTGTTCTCTTCTGACTGGTCCTCAGAGAACCGGACCCGGAGCTGATACTGCTGTTCATCATCTGTTCCCGCAGGTCATGGATCTTTGCCTCGAAGCGGCTGTATTCTGATAAAGTATAGTATACATATAGTATGTGTGTAAAACATCCTGTCATGAGCTACGGTACTTGTGCTTTGTTATACAGAGCAATATCTAAAAGTAAAAAACAAACAAACAAACAAACAAGCCTGGAAGTATACATTATTTTGCCACTTTCACAGAGATTCACTGAGAGAGAAGGGCGAAAGAAATCGATTCGGCAAAATATCACAACTGCTTGGCGATTCATGTATTCACACTGAATTGTCTTAATTCATTTTTAATGTTTGCATTTGAGGCGGTAAAATGTTGAAGTTCCACTATCATCCTACAGGTGGTGCTCTAAACTGTTCACACATTGGCAGGCAGCACATCATCCTGTGTGGTAAGAGTGAATTATTTGATAGCTGTTTTTTTCCCCTTTATTATTATTTAAGAATTGTTACAATCTGAAAAAATTGTTAAATCATGTTTTTAAAATCATGATACTTACAGAATCGTAATATTAATCGAATCACTACCTGGATATCGCGATAATATCGTATTGCGCGGCCCCTGATGATTCCCATCCGTACTTAATAACGTTTTGATAACATTTTAGCTGGGCAACATCGACAATCGGTGATCATTATGTACATATTACTTTGTTCCCGTTACCGAGTTTGCATGTTTCCCCTGAAATGGAAGACTTCCTGTCAGTAATTTCACTGCAGCTGATACAGGCTGATTAGATCAGGACAGGCAGATCAAGCAGCGTAGTGTGTAGCGTAGTGTAGTGTAGTGTAGTGTAGTGTAGTGTAGTGTAGTGTGCCTGAACAGGGTTTTACAGAAAGTATCACAACACTGTCGAGGCTTTGAATGCCCAATATGGTGTGGACAAAAGAAAGAAAAAGAAAAAAAAGAACCTCTTTCACACTCTCACAATCATCAGCATTATCTTTTCTCAATGGTAACGTTGAGTATTTTGATAAAAATGCCCAGATTTCCAATTAAACAGGAAGTGATGATTACGGCTGTTTGCATCGTTTTCCCTCAACCATTCGTGCGGACGTGTAATTCCATGCGAAATACGTTGATGATATCCCAAATAATGTATTTTTGTTCCAAGTTTTACATAGCCTGGTGGTTTAAATATAATAAAGCAATAATGTGCTGGTATATCAGTGTGCAAACATAAAGAGATTTATATTTATATATAGGCTGATCTAATATTTGCTGTTAATAAGGGAAGACACTATTATTACTCATAGAGACAGATAGCAGACGTCATACTGTAACAGTGTCACATGTGCGTTATGTTAATCCCCCCTTTTTTTTGTCTCATGTTGCTATATAAAACAGATATAAGAGAAGCACTCTGCTCGTCACTTTTTCCACAGAGAGTTAAAAAAAAAAAAAAAAAAAAAAAAAAAAAAGAAAGTGCTTAGTGTGGCTCAGTGTTTAACGTTCTGGGCTACCAAGTTAGAAGGTTATGTGTTTGAATCCCAACACAAGCAAGGGAATAATCTGACCATAGAAAATTTATTTCAGGGTTTTGTACATCCGTGAAATGTGTACGTAAGAGTAAATAAATGACTTTGAAGTATTAAACGTTGTCATTTATTAATACGCCGTGTATTCCCCCGGTGTATCACGAGTTCATAGATTTTAATTCTGATTAGACTTTTTCTGTATCAGCTTCTTATTTACAGGAATCGTTCAATTCGAGCATTAAATGTGCAGATGTGAAAGTTGATGAGAAAAACAGAGGAAGAGAGAGAGAGAGAAAGAGAGAGAGAGAGAGAGTGCTATAGTCACAGAGGAGGAAAAATGAGCTGATATGTTCATTCATTTATAATGAAGCCTACTGTGTGTGTGCGTGTGTACGGCAGTTAAAAGCTATCTTCTCTCTGCTGCACAAACAGATCAGAGCAAAGTTTATACACATAATACCAATCTTTTTCTTTCCACTCTACATCTTCAATAAACAGGATGTGACAATAAGCATTCAGCACGACTCTAAGTGATGTCCTGGGTCTTGTAATTACACACGGAGTAAGGCTGAGCACTAACACAGCCTTTGCGAACACGGATATCGCCGAAAGCGCGCTCTTCACGTCCAAATATCAGGTTCTGGATTAATTTCCCATCGGTTTTCAATTAATTATTTACAGATTTAATGATGAGTGAAAAGCGACACTGGGCAGCCTTTCAGGTTACAGGTATATAAAAGTTGCTGTGAAGCGCCGTGGCATCCTGTTTTGTTTGAGATTTAAATGTAAAATGAGGAGACGATACGCCACACGGGAGGAAGGTTTTTACAATCAAAGGCAACTCCTAGAATGTTTAACTCTCTTAAATAATAAAGCATCAAACAACAGAGAAAAACATACTCTAAAAATTCATAATTTTACATCCGCAATACTTACAAGTCCTTCCCTGCGTCCTGCTTCTGAAATCAGTCCCAAGAGGACACTTTATCCACACACTATCCCTTCCTAGGGAGCTCCTAGTGACAACAGCTCTCTAAAAGACAGCAAGGCTCCATGTTTACTAACTCTCTCTCTCTCTCTCTCGATCTCTCATCCTGCCTCTGTGCACTCAACCCCTCCCAGCCGAGTCTGCTCATCCCTCTCTCCGTCCCTCTCACTGTTCAAGGCCACACACTTCACTCACAGTGACGTAGTCCTTAAATAAATGTCAGCCAGAGGGGGGAAAAATGTGCGCATACACACAGCAGCTGGAGAGGAGTTCATCATCATGTAGTGTGTGACAAAGACAAGCAGACTACTCACTCACTCACTCATCTTCTATACCGCTTTATCCTGTATTCAGGGTCGCGGGGACCTGGAGCCTATCCCAGGAGGCTTAGGGCATGAGGCAGGGTACACCCTGGACAAGGCAATTAACCTAATCTACACGTCTATGGACTGTGGGAGGAAACCCACCGATCACGGGGAGAACATGCAAACTCCATGCACACAGAGACGGGAATCGAGCCTGGCTGGGAATCGAACCCGGACTCTTGAGGTGCAAGGCGACATTGCTAACCACTACACCACCGTGCCAATAACCAATTAAACACACTAACAAGCAGGAGACAGAGATGCCTTTATGTGATGTTTTTACACAAATTCATGGCTGTTTTTCTCCTTATTATTTAAAGCGCTACTCTATAAATATAAAATGTACTTCCCAAGCCTTTGACGAGGTTTAGGATGGACCGCAGTATAAAAATGGCACGTGGGAGTCACGCTGCACAGTAACCACACCAAGTACTCTAACCGCTGCCGTTACAGTACTACATTACCATTACCTCTCGGATCACTGATGTAAAGACGTCCTTTAATACAAATTTAAGTCTGTAATCTGCACCAAACCGAGCACTGACTGAACGCAGATCTGGTGAGCGTCCGGTGAGCGTGGCTTAATAGTCAAATGAGGGAAGTTTTACTTATCAGTCACAGTAGAACTAAACAAAGCAGCAAATATGAGAGAGAGAGAGAGAGAGAGAGAGAGACCTCTAATCACCTTGCTTTACAATAAGTAACTCAGATGTTTTATTTATAAATTTAAGGTGAGAAGGTAAGAAAAATCAGCCATTATTGTCATTTAACCCTTGTGATTGGTTACGTCAGTGATTGTTGCAGTAAAGGCACTTAAAGGAACCAGCTCCGCCCACTTTATACTGGGGTAGAAATCACCAGTTAGCACCCAATACATCGTTATTACGATACCTCGGTGCTGATTCGATTAAAATTACAATTCCATAAGCATCACGATTTCATAAATATCAAATTCAATATTACATTTCCCCCAAAATTTGTTACCATTTTAAACCTTCAAAAAAGTTTAATGATTAATTAAATTTAGCCCGTTCCTTATACAACATTAGTTCTCACTTAAAAACCAAGTGCAGCTTTTAAACAATACAAATCAACTTTAAATAAAAGAGTTTAACATTTTTCTGAGCAGCACGTATCTCCGTCCTCCACCATAATTATTAATTCTAAACAAACTCAGCAAATAATTCCCTCCTACCACATGGCATGAGAATGTGTAAATAGTACAGAGTGCGCCACCTGTAGGATTATAAAGAAATGTAAATGTAAATGTGTAAGCGTGTGTAATGAGTGGGTTTGACA
>JAQMYG010000018.1:20094144-20109378 GCA_030014215.1 Clariallabes teugelsi
TATATATATAATAAAACGACTTTGGAGTCAGAATGAATCTCCACACAACAGGATCTCAATTCATTAACAGAATCGATTTTTTCCCCCATCTCTACTTTATCCAAGTCTAGAAGTAGAAGTAGAAAATAGCAATCAAGTAGTAGTTAAAAAGCAGTTAAAAGGAAATATTCATATAAAATTTTAGTAAACCAGAACATTATAACATATCAGTGTAACTAGCACGACAAAGAAGCAGCATTAAATTAATACAAATAAAAACGAGCTCCTGGTTTTCTTTCTGGTCATTCATTGGTTTCTCGTCTATTTTTTCATGCTCTGTTTTTGAGTCATGGTAGGAGAGACTCACCCTCTGGTCTGAAGTGGGCGATGATGGTGACGGTCTGACCGGCGTTTTTGAGAGCAGCCGCTGCCTGTTCGTGTGTCGCACTGCGCAGGTCCACTCCGTTCACCTGCAGCCCGGAAAACAGGAAGACTTTTTTTTATTCCAGAGTTTTTCATACAGTGATATTCTAGTCTCAAAAAAAAAAAAAAAAACCATACAAAGTAAAAAATGCTGATAAATAATGCCAGACAGATGTTTTTTTTCTGTTTTGAAGCCCTCCTTGTCTGGCAGGAACATGTGGCGGTTATGACTACTGTATAATCATTTAAAAACATTATTAAATTATAAGGAATTAAAAAAAGGGAAAATATTAATTCCATTACAAACACTCATTTCTCATATGTCTAAACCTTTTTTGTGTGCTTTTTCATTTTCCGTGTTAACACACAATCCTTATTGGAGCATTATGCTCAAAAGTTTAACTCTACAGATTTCATACAGCAAAAAAGGCATGTGGCAGGAAGTACAAGTATAATTCCTGGGCGTTTCAACCCTGCCATGACATTTCATTGCGGTTATTTGATTTAGAAACTAAAACTGAATGAATGATTTTTTTAAAATTTATTATTTGGAGCGTGCTCCGCCTTTCCCTAACGAGGAGGAAATGACTCCAATTTGGTGACATCAAGCCTACATGAGGGTGTGTTTCAAAAGAAAACAGCCCTGTTGGAGTGTAGAGAGAAGGTTACAAATAGATTTTCGGGTGTGTTCCAGGTCTCACAGCAGAAACCCAGACAGATGTGTGGGAATGAGAGAGAGACACAGAGAGAGAGAGAGAGAGAGAGAGAGAGAGAGAGAGAGAGAGATGTACAATGACACCACTGAGTAATTACTAAGTGTATGTGGGAGAAAGGCTGGACACGGTGTAAGGATGTAACGACGTATATATACATTGACACTATGTCAAAAGGCTGGTGTGGTGATGAAGAGGTGAGTATGGATTAAAAAAAATAAAAAATACTCATGAAGCTCAGGTCAAAAGCACAACAAAAAGAAAAGTTCAACTTTGCAAGTTGAAGTGTGTCTTGAAATAATAATATTAAAAGAACAAAAAGTGGGCCTCCGAGTGGTGCAGTGGTAAAGTGTCGCCCTATCATCCGGAGATCACATGTCCGATTCATATGTTCGATTCCCGGGTGATGATGTAACCTCCCGCAGCCGGAGGTCTAGAGAGAGCTGATTGGCCGAGCTCTCTCAGAGGGGAGGGATGAGAGGTACTTAGTGCTCCCACATTAATCACGGCTCTACAGCCAATCTGTGAGCTCACGCAAGCGGAAGGAGCGGATAGCGCTGTCCTCCGAGTGTGTTACGCTGCCCCCAACAGTGTGTGAGCGAGCAGTTCGAAAAGATGCGGTCGGCTGGCATCACATGGTTCGGAGGAAACACGTGATAGTCTTCAGCCCTCCTGACTGAGTGGTAGTAGCCTTAATGTGGGAGCCCCCTAGTGACGGGGAGGAATTGGATTAGGGAGAAAATCGGGGAAAAAATCCCCAAAATCAAAAAACAGGAAATCAATAAATTAGTTGATGACTGCATTGACATTTTAAGAGTTTATTTTCTCTACTTGTTGATCCACTACACATGGCATTTTCACACCACTCTAGCCCGGTCCTTGGCTCAGTTTTTTGGATTTATCATCAATAAAAATAGCTGCAATTCAAATCACGTGTCATGTTCGGTTCACTTCCTGCAGTGGAGTCGATTCAGAGTTGAACTGCTTTCTCGTGGACAGGAAACACACACCAGGGTTCCTTTCAAACAGCCTGACTTCTGTGCATATGCAATCATCCCAAGTGTTTAAGTCGTATCCTAAGACTTAAGACGTTTAGTCATTACTATTTATCGGCGTGTCTGACGTACCGAGATGAGGCGATCTCCTTTCCTCAGCTCCCCGCTCAGATCAGCAGGACCTCCTGCCAGGATGAAGGAGATAAAAATTCCCTCTCCATCCTCTCCACCTACGATGTTAAAGCCTAGTCCCGTGGCCCCGCGGTGTAACACCACTTTTCTCGGCTCTCTGTCGTAAACACACACATGGCTCTACTTTAGTACTTTACATGACAATAAAACAGCAGAAGAAAAGGACATTAATTCTGGTCACGTATCACATACAGAACTTTATCACACACATAAAACTCATAACCGTTATCTGATTCAGCTATAAAAGCCAAATTGTAAAACATAACTCACAGCATTAAAATGAGCTCAACCTATAACGACTAGCCATTAGAGGGCGCTGCTGCCCTACACGCATTTATATGCAAAGTACTGAGCTGAATTACAAAAAGAATGACTCCAGGCACCAAGTACAACATTACTTATCTGTTAAATCTGAATATAATCGTAAAATAGGTCTGTTTAAAGGGGGGAAAAAGCAGGTAAAGAATGTAATTTGGTTGTGTATGAGGGGTACAAGCCACCTCTATTTATACAGTACAAGTATAAAAAAAAAAACAAATTAATTAATTAACATTTTAAAAAGGATTGATAGTACAGAACTAAAACCTAAAAGCTCGAGAATTGCTTTTAGATATTGGATTTTATAAATATCTAGCGAAAATAAGGAAGCCTGCATACCTGCATCCTTAAAACTCTCATATAATTAAACATTTAATTACATATTAGGATATTTAGTTTTGCACCAGACATACTGTACATTATAAATAGCTATACATTACATTTAACCTGTACATTTTGATGAATTGGTAGTAACATGTATTCACAATAGTTAATGGATAATTAGCTTTTTGATCTTTTTTTTTTTTCACTTGAACTAATCAAAGAGCAAAAACAAAAAGGAAAAATTAAATAATCAGTCATTATATCAGCTACTCGTGCCGTTATCATTATATTATCCCTTTCTTGTGTTCACACAATTTAAGATCTGGCTTTTGTTTTTTGTTTTCCCCCTAAATCTATTTCCAATTAAACGGATTACTACGGCACATTAGAATAATCTTTTTCATGCTCTCGTCAAGGAGATGAAGACTGACAAGACATTAGTGTAAATTTTTATGAAGATGAAATCACATGGCGCGAGATAGACTACTGTCCAATTAAATGCATTTCTATTTGTAATTTATATATAAAAAAATATTTATACACAAAAGTGATTAGAGAGGAAAGCAAACCGATGAACAAAAAAAATAATAATGTTAAAATGCATTTTTAAAAAACATATATACAAAGGTAAAATGTAAAGAAAGAGAGAGAGAGAGAGAGAGAGAGAGAGAGAGAGAGAGAGAGAGAGAGAGAGAAAATAAAAGACAGGACGCGAGACAACCGTAGACCTGTTATCTCTTTTTTTTTGTTTAACCTGGATGACCCGTGGAAGATGATCTGGTAACTGGATCTATCCGGCTCAGTGAGAAGGACATCAATAACAAAAGTCCAGGAACGCGATACTCTACGTGATGCTGACAACGACTACAGTTACGCAGAAATGATTTAAACTATTATATACAGTATTCCCAAGCACAACACAGTTCAGCTTTACTTTACATGATATATATTATAGTATAACAGTAATACAACATAGCTGTTTTTATCCTGCCTGTATGGAATGAATTCTCTTTTCATTAGTGTGCTGTTAGCGGCGTTTCATACGAGGAGTGACGAAGGGCTGTCAAGTGCAACGTGCAGACACTCATCCTGACATCCCACCTGTACCCTGAGCCAAGGACTCGTTCAGGAAGACTATATTGATAGGTTGTGTGTGTGTGTGTGTGTGTGTGTGTGTGTGTGTGTGTGTGTGTGTGTGTGTGTGTCATTTTCTGAGTGACGATTGCTCAATTCTATTATCGCACAGCAGCAAGAGTCATTCTGTCGGAAAGCACGGCTAAACTGTGGTGACCTTGAGCTTCTCAGGAAAAGAAGGAGATAAAAGGGGGATGGGGGATGGGGAAAAAGAGACAGAGAGAGAGAGAGAGAGAGAGAGAGAGAGAGAGAGAGAATGAAGAGACTCTTTTTTTTCCTCCCGCTGCAAATACTGCCTCGTGCGACTCGTGAGGCCAATAAATTTTTCATAACTTCAGCTCATCTCTTTCTGCAGCAGGGAACGAGACATGAAAAATGCAAAGCAGGAGAAAAGGAGTGAGAGATGAAGACCGGACCGATACACAGGCAATAATTCTTACACAAAAAAAAAAAAGAAAAGCAATAAATAAATAAATAAATAAGTACAGTTGCTGTTTTAAAGCTCCAGATTGAAGCAAACATGACGGTTCTGCTCGTTTTCTAGTGCAAGGGGCGGAACTAGGAAAAGAGGCGGAGCTTTCTGAACTGCCCGACAGGCCGTCGTCAGAGGACCGATCTAGTTTCTTCTCCAAACATGTTTAATTTGATAGCTGAAAGATAACTGAGGTCATGTTCACAACAGTGTTAGATATATATTTAAGAGATTAAAGTCTACCTCGTCATGTCATCTTCCCCGTGCGAGGTCTTGGGCGTAGGGGAAAAGCGTCCAGAGGAGGATGCTGGAAGCGTCTGGTTCACGTAGTTGGGGGTGTTGATATGGTTCTCCAGGTGCTGCGAATAAGCTGAGGGCAAAAACAGAAAATTAATTGGTCATAAAGAAAAAAACTACTTTTACATAGCAGATAATCTGTGAAGAACAATTTTCTCAACCATCCGTTTATGGAATTATTTATTTATCCATCCATCCATTTATCTAATCCATCACGCCATCCACAGCCATCTCATCAAATCCATCCATCCATCCATACACCCGGCTCCTAAGATCCATCTATATCCATCCTCTTAAATCCACCCATTGCTCATTAAAAGCCATCCATCCATCCATTCATCCAACATCCACCCATCAGTCTATTTATCTATCAATTAATTTGTCTAATACATACACTCATCTCCCCAAATCCATCTACCATCACACCATTTATTCCACTGTTCATTTAGCTAATCTATCTACCCATCCACATCCCTCCATCCATCAGAATTCATCTACCCATAGAGAAAGCTGATTGGACGAGCTCTCTCAGAGGGGCGGGATGAGAGGTACTTCGTGCTCCCACATTAATCACGGCTCTACAGCCAATCAGGGGCGTCTGTGAGCTCGCGTAAACGGAGGGAGCGGATAGAGCTGTCCTCAGAGTGTGTTACGCCGCCCCCGACGGTGCGTGAGCGAGCGGTTCGAAAAGATGCTGTCGGCTGGCGTCACATGGTTCGGAGGAAACACGTGATAGTTTTCGGCCCTCCCGACTGAGTGATAGTAGTAGTAGCCTTAATATGGGAGCCCCCTAGTGACGGGGAGGAATTGGACACGACTAAATTAGGGAGGAAAATCGGGGGGAAAATCCAAAAAAATAATAATAATAAAAAGAATTCATCTACCCATATGTTTCTCTTTAGTTATTCACATCCATCTTCCCTAATCCATCCATCCATCCATCAATCTATCTAATCGATCTACAGACCTCCTAAATTTCATCCATCAACCAATAGCCCCAAATCCATCCTTTCATCCATTCACCCACAACCATTAATCTATCCATTTATCCATCAACCCGTCTCCAAAACAATCCATCTCTATCCACCCATCTCCTCAAACCCACCCATCAATCCATAGTGTCCAAATCCATCCACATCCATCTCCCCAAATCCATCTATCAATCGATAGCCCCTAAACAACCAAAGCTTTTATCCAGCTAAGTGCTTTACACAACCATCCAAAACCATTCATTCATCTACCCAACTCCTGAAATACATCTACTTATCCCCAACCCCAAAATCCATCCATCCTAATCCATCCATCAACATGTATGCCCCAAAACCATCAGTTCATCCATCTCCCTAAATTTATCCATCATTCAATCTAGCAAATCTGTCGATCCTTTCATCTACTCAAATCTATTCATTCATTCATTCATTCATTCATTCATTCATTCATTCAGCCAAAACCATCAATCCATCAACCTTCCACCCACCCATCTTCCTAAATCCATCCTTCGATGTAGATGAAGGCATATTAAACACGGAAAGAAACAGCGTTAACACTGGTGTGTGTGTGTGTGTGTGTGTAAGAGTAATCATCGCTCCACTCACAGTTCGTGACATCAGGGGGAGCAAAACTGTCGTTCATGAAGACACTGTTGGGTTTGGCCACTTTCAGGTACACCACGTCTGTAGTGTTTTTCAAGGCAGTCACGGCATTCTCATGAGTCACGTCCTCCAGACACACGCTGTTCACCTAACACACACACACACACACACACACACATATCCATATATCCATCAGCCTATTATGAACAGCTGTTCAGATTCTCTACGATTTCTTTATTGCTCTGGCGGTCGACTTACGGCCAGGAGTTTGTCTCCGATCTGCAGCCTGCCGTCTTTGTGCGCGGCGCCTCCTTCGATGATCTTGGTGACGTAGATGCTGTTGTCTCCTGGTATGTGCTGATTTCCTACACCTCCGGCTATACTGAAACCCAGACCTGAGGCGTACCAAGAAATACACTTATTAAAAAAGTGATTTATCATCCCGTAGAAAGTCTGCAGCGGTATAAAACACTGAACTGTCACATATATAATATGAAATATACAACATTCTATTAAAACGACTTTATCGTAACATACAAAATAATGAAACATAAAACAGAAGGTATATTGTTTTCTCATACCTTTTTTTACATCATAGATGAAAAAACCTTGTGAATGTAAATTTAAGCAGTGAATAATAAACCAATGAGTCATGACACGGGTACAAGAGCTAATTAAATAGCCATAGTTTGGCTTGATTTATATATACATATAAGATTCGAGGAAGTGTAGTGATAACTGCTAAAATAAAAGTAAAATAAAAGGGATAATAAAGACGCTGCTGTCGTGGAAGGGACGAGAGAGACGGAGTACAGGACAGGGAGGAGGCAGGGGAAACCGCTTCCATGGCAACTACATTTTTGGTGCAGTTTGATGGAGGAACACTGCGGGGTCATGCTGATGAAATCTACCAAGGATGATTTGGAGGGAGGAAAAATAATGGAAGGAAAGGCAGAACTAAAGGTAGCAAAAAAAACAACAACAATGAACGCAAGAAAGAAAAAGAAGGAAGAAAACAGGGGGAAAAAACAACAAACAGAAGTTTCACAAACAACAAGTTTTAGTAAATAAATAAGAATAAAAAACAGAATGGAATGAATTAGAGATGTATAGATGTGCGCGTTTTCTTTTTTCTTCTCTAAATACTGCATTTAAAACATTAGGGATTTTGAAATGGGCAGCATTTTATTCGTCATTTTTTTTTTTATCAAGTTTTTTCTCAGGATGTTTTCCTGATTTTGTTCCCTAATTTAGAATAGAATAGAATATTCAATTATTTGTCACATGGACTTTACAGCACAGTGAAATTATTTTTTGCATAACTGGGGTCAGAGCGCAGGGTCAGTCAGCTTACAGCGCCCCCTGGAGCAAATAGGGTTTAAGGGCCTTGTTCAAGGGCTCAACAGTGGCTCAATTTGGTGATGCTGGGGCTCGAACCCCCGACCTTCCGATCGGTAACTCAGTAACCCACAGCCTTAACACTAGAAGCGCCGAGCAGCGGTCATTTGACCGATTGAGCCACCACTACATTTAAATTTAGCTGGGTGTTTTTAAAAACTGAGATTTTTTTAGGTTGTTGCAAACAGGAGCTTTTTGGAAAAACTCGATTTTCCACAACTGCATTTTCAGCTGTGTTTTTGGCTCGTTGTAAGGTCACCTTGTGGTGTTTGTGTCGCCTTGATTTAACGTTTCGTAACAAACAGAGGTGCCTTTTGTATGGAGCTCACTGCTGCTACATACAAAAAACTCTGACGACACCGACCTCGCAGTCGGGTCTGAACAAGACCTGGTTTTCTTCCTTCTACATGGTGGAACCGGTAATGGCGTTTTGTCTAGGCTTCTGATTGGCCACCTGTTGATTAGGCATGCTCCTGACAGAGTTGTGTTTTTATGTTTACAAAAGATATATATATTTTTTTAACACGTAGGTCATGTGGACAGAATTATTGTAATGTTTCGTGCAGAGATGTGTCCTGATTTATAACCAGGCAACCAAAGTATGAGAATGTACTAAGAGACAAATGATTACCAGGTTTCGCTCTCTCGATGGTATTGCTCACACATCACACACGTACCTTTAGGTCCTTTAACCAGTTTGAGCTCGACGATTTTCTCCGAGACGGATTTTCTCCTCCTGACGTACAGCCTGACCAGTGACCCCGCCTCCTTCAGCGCCTCCACCGCCTTGCTGTGGGTCACATCCCGAACGTCCTCCTCGTTGACACGCAAGATGACGTCGTTCACCCTGCACACAGAGGACGCGCTCATAATACACACACACGCGCCTTGTAACATACTTCACTTACTTCCGAAGAAGCCTTTCATCATCTTTATTGATTGAAAGACTTTTTTTTTTTTTTACAGCACGGGTCAGCGGTAAAGTTCAGATTCAAACCTCTATTCAAAACATATCAAACGCACACCCACACGCACTGAGAGGCCTGACCCCTTTACAAAAGACTTTCTCCCCCTCTGACAGACTAAATGTCAATGTGTCCTCATCACCGTCAGCTCTCAGCTCCACTGCATGTCCACACTGCTGCAGCTTTAATGAGCCTCTGACAGCACGCTCAGATACACCACTCTCCCTTACACACACACACACACACACACACACACACACACACACACACACACACACACCATGTCAGATTTCTGTAATATACTTAAAGCCTGTTTGTTTGTTTTTTAATCAATAAATCTTTCTGAATAAGGAACCGATGCTACCTTGTTTGTTAATGTTATGATGTCAGGTTGTAGCCGACATCCTTTTACGCTTAATACGACAATAACTTTACCACAGAATTTTTTTTATTTACCTTTGCAGATCATGTTCATGATTTAACTTGCAACGGCAGGTCATTACTATAAACTTTTACCGAACACTAGTTAGTTTAAAGTAATGTGGAAAAAAATATACAGGGTGCTGGATCAAGTGCTATTCTTGAACATCTGTCACATAATGAGGGTGAGAAAGACAGATTTCTTTTATTTAACACAAGGTGGACTATTTGTATAGTAATAAACTGACTTATATCTACTACAGTATATAATTTACATGCATAAACACTGAAACATCCCTTGGACTATTTGGTGCAGTATGAATAATAATGCAGTGGTTCCTTCTCACCTCTCGACACACACACTATTTATCTAATCAGCTTTTTAACACCCTTTTCCAAACTGTAGCGGATATGATCGAGCAGGAAAAGCTCTAACGTCTACATGACATCTTTCTCAGTTTTAATAATTGATCTAGTTCCCTGGGATTTATTACATACATATCCTTGAAGGTGAGGGTGTAAAGGATTGCAATGATTATATAAAAGTGCATATAAAAATGCTCAAAAATCTGACCCGACAGCATGTAAAAATACGACGAGACACTCTGGAGGAACTCTTCTATGCCAGGTCTAAAGGGGTTACAGTCTCCTCTTATTAATGAAGTATTTATATACCCGAGTCCAAATTAAGATGCTCCTTAAAGGTGATCTTCACACAGCTATATCGAGTTACCGAACCGAATACTGCTGCACGCCCGCGGTGGTAATATGAACCCAGACTCACCGGAGTCTCCCGTCCTGAGCAGCGGCGCCCCCTGGGATCACTTTGGTGATGAAGATGCTGGGGTCCTCTCCGATGTGAGGGTTATCCGTGCCACCTGCGATGCTGAAGCCCAAACCGGAATTTGCCTGAACAACACAAACAGGTTTCGTAGCGCGCTCTTAAAAACAGCAGGTAATATGATATACCTCATGGCCAACGCTGAACTGATTTTATTTTTAGAAGACTTTAGATCCATTAATAAAAGGTAAGTTTGGGTGTAAGCCAAGCGCATAAAAAAACAAACAAAAAAACTAAACAAAAAAAACCCAAAATAATGTCTGGAAGCACAACCACGTACAGTAATAACACTGATCAAGATTTAGGTGTAATTTAAGATATTATATTCAACTTAAACCACTTCTATATAATGCGCAGTTGAGAGAGAGCAATGCAAACTGGGTCAGAGAGAGAGAAAGAGAGAGAGAGAGAGATAACAGTTGGCACAGTCAGGGGTTAAAGATCTCAATTGTGTGACAGAAGACGGAGCTGTTTTGCTCCTTTCCACTCGCAGTGAGAGAAATAAGGTATGACGGATCACTGAACGATTCGAGGACACAAGTAGTGAAGCTGGGGCCGATTTCTTTTCTACCCCAGACTATATGTTCATGTCAGGTTATTACAGTGGGATTACACATTAGATATAAACTCTGTTTAAGGCTGATGTCGCATTAGTGATTGAGATGAACACAAATTAGGATTAATAATTTGATTGTCCTTTTCATCCAGTGAAATCAAACGAAGCAGGCTGAGAAATTTAATATAGCTAGTTTTAAGAACACGTTGTCGATTTAAAGCACCGTATCAGACATCGGGTGCTGTTACAAATGTTTGAGTTGGATTCATGGAGAAAATAAACATATTAAAATCATATTTCTAAGTTTTTTTTCTAGGTTAGTCACAGTTCTCGCTTCTACACAGATGTCGATTCTTGCTGTGATAAATGTAAAAGTGTTTCTTATTCATATGTACTCGACATGCCCTAATTTGGATAAACAATCAAGGAATCAGGCCCTGCTCATATTCAAGATACAACTTCTCAACTACGCACAATGGAAAAGAAAAAGTGATAGCATGCCATCTCTAGTTAAGTATTATAACTATTATGTTTACTCTGAGAAAACTTACAGATGAGTATTACAGACATAATATAATAAGCTAGTTTTCTTGCATTGGATTTTTGTTACTAGTTTTCTTTGTGAGCTACTAACTGCTAAGGTCTCTGACTGGCGTACAAATATATGAGGGTGAGTCAAAAACTATCCGCACTCCGGTTATATTAAAATTCTGTGAATTAAAATTATATTATATTAAAATTTAAGTGAATCTTAAAAATGAAAGTTGCTTAAAGAGAATCATGACCGATGACGAGACACGGATTCATCACTACGAGTCTGAGAAACTTCCGAGTTACGTCTCCGCAATCGCCGACCGTGAAAAAGTTGAAAAGTCGACCATCAGCTGGAAAATTCGTCAACGCTTACAGTTTTCTGGGATTCTCAAGGGCCAGAAGTATTGGAACATTACCAGGAGAAAGGTTCAACAATCGACAGTGCTCGTTACAGTGAAGAGCTGAATCCTAAACTTTGTATTAAACGCAGTGGACTGATATCCGAGGGCGTCCACACTGTAATGTTGTTAACGCGTCCTCCCTATAGTCCTGATCTCGCTCCATCTGACTTTCACCTGACTGCTCCCTGAAAGCAGCCCTATGAGGATGACGATTCGCTTCTGATAAAGAAGTGAAGACAGCGGTGCATTTGTGCCTCGCAGCTCAGCTTAAAACATTTTTAATAAGAGGAACACGAAAGCTTGTTGACAGATGGACAGAGTGTATTGAAAAGCAAAGAGATTATGTTGAAAAATTATTTATTTTTCTTTTCTAAAAGTGAATTTAAACAAATTCTACAGCCAGAGCATGGATAATTTCTCAGTCACCCTCATATGTATTTTTAAGATGTGGGAAAAAAAAAAGTGATAAAGATCAATGTAACAGGAATAGATTCAGGCGGCGAGGACAAACATTCGCTACTCATTCCCATCACCCCATCATGAAGAACTCCACTCACCCTCTCCAACGTAATCTCCTCGTACTCATAGTCTGCTTCTGTGCCATTCACCTGCAGGACAAAGAGGAAGAAAAAAAAAAAACGCACATATATAACACATCAGATCCAAATGAGCATTGGCGTCCGCAGCTCGAGATTTTCTGAACAATTTAACTGGCACAAAGGCGAGCAACGAGACAAATGAAGCGTAGAAAACGATCGTTTCAGATACAAGCGAACGTCCGTGATGGAGGCTGGGGTTTAAAAATAGACCTACGGACCAGACGATGCAGGTCGTAAAGTACGACTGGACCGTAATAACGTTCTCCCTAATGTTCAAACGGGGCGACTAGAGAGTCAGACACTCGCCGTCACTGAAGGAGAGCTCAGGTCAAAACCGCTCACGCTTCGATAAAGTCGATTCAGTATAAACAGAGGAGTAAATTCAATATTGAGGGTTTTAAGTGACTAGTGCATAAAACATTTCACGAATCATCTATATGTGTGGACGCTGTGCATTAAAGGGTTAATATAGGTAAAATAAAATATAATACCAAGGAAGACAGGTCAAATTTATTCCCATGAAGTGTTTCAGAGGAGTTGCAGAAGAAGAGAGTTAGGACAATAAACGTTCGACGCCGATGCCGCAAGATGACGGACACCGTATCGAACATCCTTCTCACACGGGTGACACAATGAATAATTTCATATTGGAAATTGGGCTTCAATCCATTTATTTATTTTTTTATTTTTTTATTTGATCATTTATAGTCACTCACAAAAGTAAGTACATCCCTCCTAATTTCAGCAAACATTTTAGTGTATCTTCTTAAAGGACAAAACTACAGAAATAAAACTTTAATAAATTTTAGAGTAGTCAATGTGCAGCTCATATAACAGCATAGATTTACTGTTTTCTAAAACAATTTAACTCAACATACAGCTATTAATATCAAAATAGTTGGCAAGAAAAGTGAGTGCACCCTAAGTGATAACAGATGTACATTTTTAACCGTGCAAAGTCACATGACCTATCCATCATGTTCATGTGTTTTTCAGAACTGTGATTTATTCAAATCTTTTAAATCATACTGTTTATAAACCTATAGCTGCTATCTATAATTAGCTTGATACACTTTCAGTCAAGAGTTTGTTTAAACACACCTTCTAATTCCAGGCTCTTTCCTGATTTTCATTTCTTTCTACATTACTGTAAAACAACATTGAAGGCTCCAGAATCTCCTTTGAACAGTTGATATTGAGATGTATATCTGCTACTTCTGCTCTGTAAAGCTTCATAACGGCTCTAATCTGAGGTGCTGGTTGTTAATCGGTGATTTCTGAGGCTGGTGACTCTAAATGAACGTCTCCTCTTCAGCAGAAGTCAGTTTTTTGTCTTGCGTTCCTGAGAAGGTCTTCATGAGAGACAGTTTCATCAATGGAGCTTGATGGGTTTCACAAACGCACTCGACACAATACTGTTCTTGCACAAACTGTTCCAGAACAGCCGACCATCATGTCTTAAAACAACAACTGACTGTTGCTGTAGTTCTTGTAATTTAATTACTTCATTCCATGTGTTATTTTCTAGTTTTTAAATGATCTCAAGTATTGATCAGTATTGTTCTAGAATACAGAAACAAAAATCAATAAACAAAAACACTGAATTTGACTTATAATAAAAACACAAACTTTTGACTTATTTTTTTTAAATTATAAGTTGTTTCCTTATTAATCTCTTTTTCATCCTTCTCTCTTTATCGAGACAATACCAATTTAACAATAATAATGTCCTTAAATTAACTCCTTTGTCACGAAGATGTCAGAAACTCCTTAATTAACTCCTAGATAAGCTTCGACTGCTACTGTTTTTTTTTTTTTTTTTTAATATTTTTTCCTGTTTCTACATTTGTAAAAATTTATGCCTTATTTCATACTTTCTATTCTTTATTTGAAAAATAAATTTTTAAGCTTTAGGTCATCAGCGGTCATATACTGTAAGCATTTCACTGCATATCATACTGTGTATGACCGTGTGTGTGTGACAAATAAAATTTGAATTTGACACTGGAGACTCCTTCCATAAATGTTACATAATCATCTCCCTGCGGAGAACTTATAGAACAATATCTATTAAACTATCACACACGGGGTTTACTCTCTACACATGGAGTGTGTGTGTGTGTGTGTGTGTGTGTTTGTGGATGAGTGACAACTACAGGCTAATGACTCCTCCCACTTCTCATAACACCTTAGCAGGATGGAACTAACACACTAGGATACAGACAGAGAGATGCTCAGGCCGATGAATTCACCACCCACCATCACGTCTCGGCTGAATGCGTCTCTTTAGAAATGTGTACCGTCACTCGTGACTGATTACTCACACTTCTGCTTCTCGACGCTCTCATTTGTGCATTAAGACCAAATCACAGGCAGCCAATTATAAAAGACAAAAGGCACAGATTCCCCTGGGTCGCCATGTGGTGCTGAGGCTAGTGTGTGTGTGTGTTTGTGTGTGCGCGCATACACAAGTACACAAGCTCCCTAAAAACACAGATTAAAGCCGGATCTAGTCTTTTCCCTCTGCAGAGAGTCTCGGGGGGACGCCGCGGGACTGCTGTGGAAAACTGAGAGGAAAAGAGAGCGACGATTCTCCACACTGCTGATAGACGCCTCAAACAGGAGACGCGGGCCTGGTTGACGAGTGTGTGAAAGTGTTAACTCAGCACTGAGAAACTCCGTGTTCCCTAGAAGACTTTTAGACCAATCAGAGAGAGCCAATAGAGTCACTAAAGCCAATTACAAAAGCATAGCAACAAGTCGTTTTTTTAGAAGAAGGCACTTGTACTCCTACAGGAAGCTGGAAGTACTGCAGGAGGGAATAAACAACCTCTTTTCTGGAAATGAATTCAGTATTGAAATGACTTACGGGTCTAAACATATTTATATAATTAATAATAAATTACTTTTCACAAGTTTTGAATTACAGACCCACCAGTGGTGTCAAAAGTATCCACATTCATTACTTGAGTAGAAATATAGATACTAGGGTTTAAAAATACTTTGGTGCGCGTTCTGATCATAAAAATAGAGTAACGAGGCTATTTTTAAAATGTAAGGAGTAGAAAGTACAGATAATTG
>JAQMYG010000018.1:20111835-20126084 GCA_030014215.1 Clariallabes teugelsi
TTATCAGAGCGATAAAGATGACATCACAGTTATGTTGTCATTGTGTTGACGTCATATTGCTTGGGCCCTAAAAAAAAACGCCTCATATACCCACCTTGATCAGAAGGAATACAGTACTGTTCATAATCTGTTCAACAGGCGAATATTAACCCATAGGTGCCTAAGCCCATTTCTCCTGTAAGGGAAACTACGGGAGAAACGAACCAGTTCACATGGAACACATTTTGAAAGACGTCACATGTCGTACTTCCTCTGAAAAATTTCGAATTTAAAGCCCTGTGCAATTTTTTTCTTACATTGTTTTATATCAGTTTGTTCAAGAAACGCAGTCAGAACAGGATAAATATATGGCTAAAACTTTTTATCGTTGATATACTTTATATTCTTTATATTACTAAAGAAAGAGAAAAGGTGACTGAAAAACTGAAAAAGGAAGATTGAAAGAAATAAAATGAAAATGAATTAAATTAAAAGAAAATAAGTTTTTCACGTGCCATAAAAAGAAAAAAGGAGAAAGAAGTATGGGAAAAAGTTTATTATGTATCTAAAAAATAAAGAATTAATTAATTAATAATAAAGTAAAAGTTAAAAAAAAGTAAAAAAAATAATAATAAATTTTAAAAAGGGAAGAATAAAAGGAAAAGAAAACAGAATGAAAACCCCCGGACGGTGATGTCACTCAATATGATGTCACTCAGGACGTCATGAGCTACTTTTCGGCATAAGTTTAAGGCATCATCATCGGATCTTTCTGGAAAAATGAAATATATAGTAATAATCCTAGTCATAATAATCCATAACATCTCATGTTTTATGTAAATATAAAACATGAGATGTTATAAAATCATTATAATTCTTAAACAGGATAAAACTTACTTTGAGTAATAAAACAAGCTTTTTAAAATTAACCTCTTCCGTCACTACTCGGGCACATCACCATTTTGGACATAATGTCACGAGTACACATATTTACAGAACAAAATGATATTAATTAGATGTAACTTAGGGACTTCATGAGTTAAAATGTCAAGGATAAACATGAATAAGGAACTGTCCAGAACATTTATTTATGAGGTTCAGTTTATCCGTTCTGTCCAGGTTTGCCTCGTATGGGGATAACATGTGGTGCTGAGTTTCTGACAGGAAAGTCTGGCGTCCTTGATGAGCTGTAAAGGATCTCATGTACTCTACTTGTGTTTCAAAAACTTTAGAAGCAGCATGCGTATCCGAGATGCTGCGTAATAAGAAAGAAGAGCAGAAACTGGCGGACAGTGATTTAGTCGAGTGGATTGGTATGTTTTACTTGTACTGTATATTCGTGTGAAAGGCGTACAAGACTCACTCTGTCAGACTTAAGAACAAATTCGACTTATGAACAAAACCTGCTCATAAGTCTGGGACAACCTGTACAGAAATACTGTGTAGAATGTGTGAAGTCCAAATTTAAGGCCATGACTGTGCGTTTGTGTTTTTTTTTGCTAAAATAAACGCATACATGTGACCTGTGTGACAACAAACTTGTGTAAATGTATTACTGTACGTATAAAACGTTAGTTATAAACGTTAGCGCTAAAAGACCAAAGATTAATGTGTCAAAAATAAATACATAAATAATAAAAATAATAATAATAATGTTTACGTTTTAACTCGCAATTAGTTCGATCAGTCTCAATTTTCAAGATTGTTCTTGAGAAATTTAAACATACGCCGCCCCTATCAGCCAATTATGTGTTTGCAAACTCTTTTTAAAACACACTGTGAAGCTGACTTTAGTTCACACTTTGCCTAGAACCACTTAATGAGCAGCCTGTGAAAAACACTGCGCTATGAGAACACAAACACACACAGGATTCCACAGAGAAAAGAAGAGCGTCCTTGACTTCCTTGCAGATGGATTGTAGGTCAACATTTTTTTCCTCCTTACAAGAAAAGGCAGAGGAAGAAGAAAAGAAATCTTGTTCAAGATCTCCGCTTGGCCCATGAAAGGGAAAAAACAAACAAACTCAGTGTCAAGTGTAATAGGAACCTTACTACAGAGCAGCGTGTACAGCGCAACAGGTAGACCGAATGGAAGAGGGAGCATGTAACAAGGATCTCATGTTCTGTGATATAATAAATACATACGTTTGACACGTGGGCTGAAAATCATCACTGACTCAAGGAATTCTATTGTTAAAGAAAGGACGCTTCCCCAATTCCTGAAAACAGGAGACCAGTGTCTTGAGAGAAACTGAGAAAGAACATCACTTGAGAATGTCCTCAAAAAGATCCTCAAATCAGAAGCACCACAAATACAAAACCCATGGACATCTCAAGCTGCTACCTTAATCATGGAGGTCCAGAGCTGGCGTTTAAAAAAATTTTTTTATTATTATATCAACTGTTATGCATACTGAATCCCTTGAGAACACAGAGGCGTTTACCGAAATAAATCTAAACTTGCATATTCTAACTTCTACTCAGACCAGCAACTCCAAAGCGAACAAGAGAATCTCTTTTAAAAGCTTCAACTCCAAAAGATCTACACAATGGAGTCAAGCCAGAGCTTGAGGTCACATACCGTGACGTACCTTCTCAAATCCCAGTGAGGTCCAGAGTGGGCGCTCTCTAAAGGAGAAGCTCTGCACTGGGCTGCTCACTTTAGCTGGACTTTTGGTGGGACTCTTCTTCACACTGTCCCGAAGGTTCAGAAACTTGGTCTTGCTCTTACTAGAGCTGGAAGAGCCAACAGTGTAGCAAAGAGGATTTGTCTGGAGAACCGGTGCTGGGACGAGTTGAGACGGCTGGAGCTGGAGCGGTTTAAAGTTCAATCTAGGATTCTTTATGTCTGGAAAACCAGCGCTGGCTCTTCGGGAGGTATAATCCATGTCGGAGCGACAGGAGGTCATTACCAGGACCGAATGATGGAGAAACGTGTTGGGTAACACTGAAGATGTTCCTCAACTGCATGGGAAAAAAAAGTTCTTGGGATTCAGAAAAGCCTCAAACAGACGAGACTACGATCTCGGATCGTTTCGGCTTCTGCACGAGCGTGAGCTCGGAGAGCGCGTAGGTCGTACACAAATTCCTTAGCATCTAGCGCTTTTATGTCTCTCGCGCTCATCTCCTCGTGTTTGTGCCAATTAGCGAGCTCCAGTAGGGCTAGCCAAGGGGAGCTGTGGGGCTTTTTCCTGGCATGAATAATCAATGGTGAGCTCGATTTCACATCCACACAGCCAACACACACACACACACAAACACAAACACCCCTGTCTGTACATTTATATGGTGTGTGGTGTGTGTGTGTGTGTGTGTGTGTACCATATGTCCTCAAGCTCATGATACACTTTATATAATTTTTTTTTTAAAAACATCATCTATCTGAATTTTTTTGAATAAACCTTTCTATTTAATCTGAGCATTGCATGCTTAAAAAAAAAAACACACATTTCTGGCAGTGTCAGTGCCTTCATGACAGATGGCTTGTCACTGTATGTGTGTGTGGATCCAAAGGCTATTTACACCGGTTAAATTATAAACAGAGATAAATAATACAGCAACAGCCAAGATAGTGTTGACGTGACAGCTCGAGGTATTGGACCGCCGAATAAGTGGGTCTGGAATTCATGAGCTGTAACCTGGTGGCCGCGACTCAAGGTAGAATTAGGATCAGCATTTTCTTTAAACAATCCGTTATTAGAATAAGAATTGCAAATGCAAAATTTGTTACGTTCTAGTAGTAGTAGTAGTAGTAGTAGTAGTATCACAAGATCTCGCACGTTTCTACATTCCGTACAAAATAATATAAGAGCAGGAGAACATACAGTAGATCTAAATCCGAAAGTGATCAGGATCAGGATCAGGCCTTTGGCAGTCTGTTTCACTTTTGGCAAATAATACAACTCCGGCGCCATCTAGTGGCATCCGGAACGGCCCTTACTTAAAGCAGTGTGTGAAATGAATCGTGCCTTCACATGCGCAGTGATTTACTCACCACCTTCTCTCTCAGATTATTAAATCAGATCAGCGTCTGAGATATTCAGAAACTTTAGTTCACTTTTTTTTTTTTTTAAAGGATCAAAGACCTCAAAGGTCCATGATTAAAGTTATTAGTTTGAATATCCTGACTTGTGGGAAGAAAAAGTGCAGTGTGTGAAGTTTCTAAGTAAGAGTGGGGGGGGGGAACGTAAGCATAAACAGCTGGTCTTTGTAAATAATAAATAATAAAAAAAATTATAAATAAAAAAAAAAGGAAAATCTGTCTTAAGAGACTAAAATTTAAATTGACGGTGCCTATTTTTATGTTTAATTTGAGTAACTGTGCTGAAAGTGCTATTCTTCAATTTGTTTTTAAAAGCAAATATTTATTCGCACCCCTCAGGTGAAGTCAGCAAAAAAGCAAAAAAACAAACAAACAAACAAAAAAAGGCTAACCGGTTGGGTGTTTCTTAAAAGTTATGGATGAGAATATTAACAGGATTTAGACATTTTCACGCTGCATCTCGAGTCATTAACTCTCAGGCCACAGAGAATACTTGGGAGATGATTATGAAAAGGTTATAAGAACCACAACAGAACAGGGCGAGCTTGAATTCATTCCTAAAGTCTAAATAATATGGTGCAGGTCTAAGATTAAAGCTCAAATCAGTTTTATCATTAATTTTGACCCTCGATGTAATTAATTCGAGCCTGGATTGTTAGACGTATGAAAATGCTGCTGCACCCTGAGATAAGTAAATAAGAGTGAACCCACTACTTTGGAAAAAAAGACCTGCATCCTGAACGTGAAGCCTCGTTTACATTTAGTGATTTACATGCAGTAATTTAGATTTTACTAAGTCATTAGGATGAATTATGCCCAAGGATTTGGCTGATCAACAATACTCAGAGACAACTCTGGTAAAGAATCCTGATGCAAGATACTCGCAACTCATGCAACCAACAGACAAGACACGATTCATGCCAGACACCTGGAAATAACTTAAAACGTCAAAGTGGCACCCGAACCCATCGCGAATGCCTTCTCTTATTGCTTAGCCCAGTGATCGGCAGGCCTATTTAGAAAAGCGTCAGTTTTAGAAGTTTTATTCAAATCCCATGTAAAAGCAACGACTTTGCAAAGCGATAAATAACAGATTGCACTAAGAGGACAGTGTGCTCAAGAATCAAAGAGATCAAAGAGAAAAAATAAAATGAAAATAACCCATCGACTATCCGATTACTCAAATGAGGACTGGCCTGAAAAGAAAGCAGAAAGAAGTCCAGAGAAAGTCGAAGCTTTTCACAGGCAGGAAACGGTCCGGTTTTATTAAGTTATCCAAGAATCAAAAGATAAAATCAAAGGTATACCAATAAAAGAACAAAGTCTTAGATAAAAAAAATTAATAATAAAAAACATTCACTACAGGAGAGAGAAAATCAAATAAAAATAGCAAGCAGGCTACAAGACGTGGGCACTTTAAAGCATCCGGTTTCAGAAAAGTGCTGAGTGCCGAGTACACCGCCTGTCAGCTTCCTGAAAGTTTATTCGATCAGATGTTCAGTCGGCTGTCAGAATCGGATTTTAAGGGTTGGGTTCTCTCAAACCGGAGGACATCATGCGAGGAAAAATAAATAAATAAATAAATCTGTGCTAAAAGGATACGGGGCTTTTCTTTCTCTGACCTTGAAGTGATTTCAGGATTCAGAAGTGTGTGTTTGATTTATGTAAAAGACATCGCTGAGTACCAGGAGAGAGCTTTAACACGCTGTGGCTATGATACATACAAAACCACGGAGTGTTGAGATGGAAATTAATAGGGAAATGTGTCACATGATATCAACCAGCCACACACACACACACACACCTCCGAATCCTCTGAGGCAGCACCATAGTGACTGATGGGGAAGTAAAAGCTGAGTCTCTGCAGCATTAAAGTCAAAGCAAATGCGCTGGGAAAGAGATACGAACATTTATTGTCAAAAAGGAGCATCCTGAGATCCTGAGATTAGGAAATTGGGTCGAGCTCGAAGCAGAGATAGTGAGAGAGACAGAAACAAAAACAAAACTGTTTAACTACGCAGTGGGTTTAAGGTTAGAAATCATGTAAGAAGCTCCAGCATCTCCTCTCCTCATGCTCTTTTCACTTTGATCATCTTACCTGGTTGACTCTGGCTATGACGCAGGTAGTGAAGGCGTTGAGGCGCGTAAGGATGTTGAGGATTCGGCGCCAGCGGGACGGGTTGGGCTCGGCGGGCTCCTCGCACGAGCTCCGCATGGACCACTGACGGAGCCTGGGTCCCACCGTGCTGCCATGGGCCGAGCTGGTGCTGCCGCCACGACTCCCCCTCGAGTACAACGTATTCCCACCGAAGATGTAGTTCATCACCGGCGAACGTGCTCCGATCCCGAATCCAAAGCGCTGCACGGACAAACACAAACCTAGCCCGAGGCGGAGGGGGGAGTGCGCGCGTTTATCGACCAATTTCCTTAATTATGAAAGAAGCTTCCTGTGTTCGGCTGTATCTGGTGGTCTCATCTGCGCGATCTCATCCTCGCGACCCCGGGGTTCTTCAGACGGACGCTCCCCCCCCCACGCCCACTAAGCCGCACCCAGTGGACCAGACACGCCAGGAACTAATGTTTCCTGGCAAAAGTCGAGCCAGAAAAGAAATATCATACTCGAGAGTACGAGTCCTCGTAAAAACTGTCCACGTTTCATGAAGAGTTGGTGAGGCCAAGCTCCGAAAAAGAATCAATCCTGGAACTCATCAAGAGCTGACAGTCAATCTTTCTCGGTTGCTATAGTAATACCCTTGTGTCCCTCCAAGAACATCAATCAAACTGTAAATGTGGAGGCCAACAATTGAATTACAGCAGTTCCTCGCTCAGAGACCGCTTCAACAACGGGTTCTCCGGAGTCGAAAAGCCGAACAAGAGACACAATCCAGACCGAACGGTTGGAGATCCGAATAAACGACGATCCTTCAATAACCTTGTTTATGGAAACATCCGAAAAAGATCTCCGGATCATCCGCGGGGCTTTGGACGAGGTCGTAGCTGTACATGTCCCTCTGAAGGGACCCTCTCCAGTTAGAAGCTTCCGGAGATGTGTCACAGGTGTCGCATGGGTCGGGTAATTTTGTCACCAGGCACTGCTTCCAAGTCCTGTGGGAGACAAAGCCATGGCAACAGCTCCAACATCTAAGAGAGCCAGCAGGATTTCCTGCTCAGGCTCCGGTCTCCTGGACTGCAGCACCGCCTCAGTAAACACGCCCCTCTCAGCTTCATCCGCTGACAGGTTTACTGGTTTAAAAAATAAATAAATAAACACAATCGCCCAGACATCGAAGTCTGTCGTCAGGTATACCTGAATAATCTGGGGGGAAAAACGTTTTCCAGATGTTTTAATTTGACCAAACAGTCTCCTAGAACTTACAGCTGGCACCGAATCATTTCTGCTCAATCATTTTTTATTATTTTATTTTTTTGCACCAGGAAATCAGGGGGCTGGCACTCGAAAACAAGCACTGAGCATCTCCTCGCCTGGTGTTCGGATAAAACCCTGATGACAGACATGGCAGGCCATCAATAATACATTCCCAATTAACCCTGAACATACTGTGTTGCTTGTCTAACGAGATCCCTGCAAAACCAGTTTAGAGGCTTTCCTCAGAGCTAAGCCGTGCTTGTCTGTCACCTCGCTAATTGACAATTAGACCATCATGCTGCAGCACTGGATGAATCAGGGGGCATCAGTGCCAGCTCAAATAAACAAACAAACAAACAAATAAATAAATAACTAAAACGCACACAGGAGCAGATGGAAGTAGAAGAATGAGCTGGGGGAAACAAGATGGCAAATCTGGACACCCCAGCTGACAACCTTGCTGAGTGACAGCGGAGATCTTTGTCCATTCTCTTGTAGATGCCTCCTAAGGGAGGATGTCACGCTTTTAACCCTATATGGCATTTCATCTCAGTTAACGTTTGTCTTCCACTGGGTGGCGTGATGGCTTAGCGCTGTCGCCTTCCAACTCCAGGGCTGAGGTTTTGAAACTTGGCTCCTGTACGTGTGTGTGAAGTTCACATGTTCTCCATATGCTTAATTGGTTTCCTCCAGGTATTCAGCTTTCCTTGTACAGTCCCTAAGACATGCATTGTGGGCCTTTCCAAAATGCCAATGGCATTTGATTCGAGTGTGTACCCCACCTCTACCCACTCTCCGCCTGCTGGATCCTTTGCTCTCATACTCGGGTATGTGTACCCTCTCCGATCCAGCAGGTGGCAGTATACACCTACATGGTTTGTGAGGAGAAGAGAACAAGAAACCTTCCTGCTATGCCTAATTTAATTGATATTTCAGAAGGAAAAAAAATAAATGTCAGAGGATGAGATTTCGTCCGAGACCGACGGCACCGATGTCGTCTTTGAAGTCAAGTTCGTTTCTTAAAAACGAAACGATCCCGGATCCTTAATGTGAAAGCGGCCTCGGTCTGGCAAACTCTCTTACCTCCTCACGCGCGTACGCCAACGCAGTCGGCGAGGAGCTCTCCCGATTTTGTAGATCGCTAATTAATTTAGCTTCTGTAATTCGGCGTGACTGCTCAGAAACGTTGAGAGAACTTCTATAAAGGATTTCATGTTAAACAAACAAACAAAAATACAACGCCCCCTTGTGACATCAGAGTGACACAAGAGCGGCAACTTTTCCCAGCAATAACATACAGTAAATACCAATAAATAAATAAATGGTGCCAAAATACCCAGTATATTCAAGTTTAATCTCATGGCTGTCCAGAACAAGTAACTTCCGTCATGAAAAGCCAGAGCTCTGATCTGATCTGAGCTCGGCTAAACAAGTTTGAAAAAACATAAATAATGTTTATTTTTTATTATTTGTGTGGGAAATCCCGTTTATGCGTAACGAGCTGCGTTATCTGTTGATCAAAACAAGAGCATGTTTAACCATTACATTTAAATATTCATGTTTTGCAGGAGTGATGTTTTCATTAAATATCTCCGTCACCACAGCAACAGACAGCCGAGGCATCTGCGCAGCAAATTATTACGTTTCTTGAGGAACACTTGAGGAAAAAAATTACATTTGTTATTTATTTATTTCACTCCCCCCCCCCCGTCACTTTAATAGAACTCATGTAGCAAATAACCTGTGTGTTCAGTTTTTTTTTTGTTTGTTTTTTTGCGCGCACACACACACACACACACACACACACACACACACACGTGTTTAAAAGATCCCGAGCACTGCTGCATGACAGGAGCACGCAGGTTGCCAGGCAGCAGCGGGGGTGGGGGGGGGGGAGCGAGGTATGTGTATGTGCTTCAACGTATTTCCATCCTCGCACACGGCTACTGCAGAACAAAAAAAAAAAAAAAAAAAAAAAACACTCCTTCTGATTTATTTTATCAGATTTGAGATTTATTTTTTCTTTAAATCAGGTTCTCTTGTTTTTTTCCTGCCCTCGGTGACGCGCCACATGAAAATGACGCACCGCTGCCACCTCACGAGTGCAGAGCCAGACTATAAACAAACGGAGATCCCCTTAAACCCGAGTCACGCGTCGTCACGTCGGAGCGAAGTATTAAAATGCAACAGATGGAATTTCTTTTTTTTTTTAATCATCAAACAAACACACTTTTATCGTAACTCCTGGAAATGATCCAGACTTACCAACAAGTGCAGGTGTAGCCTCTTGGTTCTCCTCAGCGTCCCCATGATGCGTCGTCCCATCTTTTTGGCGTACCACACCGAGTTGAGCATCGTGGCTCGGGTTCGCGGGTTCTGACAACGCGCGGCTCTACGGTACAGTCCCGGCTTGTTTGGATTTTTTATTTATTTATTTTTTCCCCCTACGCCAGCATCTCAGAGACTGCTTCTTCACGACTTCAGAGACATAAACATCTCTTTCAGGTTATGATGAGTAAAGAGAATGAGAGTGTGTGTGTGAGAAAGAGTGTGTGTAAGTGGGAGAAAGAGAGAGGCAGCGGCTGTTTGACGCACAGTGCTGCTGCGGCAAGAGCGCGTGTGAGATTGAAAGTGAGCGAGATAAACAGACGCGAAGTGAGCAGGAGAGAGAGAGATTCCTTACGATGTCTCGTCTTCCTAAAACGCTGCCTTTATTCACCTCCCTCTTTTTTCTCTCTCATTTCCAAACCACCCCTTTCTCTCTCTCTCTCTCCCTCACACACACACAAACACGCTGGTCCAGTCAGGGCAGACCAGAGCAGAGCAGCTGGATGCCTGATTTGCCTCTTCGAAACGCTCCAAATGACTCAGCAGGAAGCCTGAGTGCAGAACACCTGACTCGCCTCGAACGATCGCCCTCTCCTTTCCTGCAGAGAGTCGGTCCGGTCCAGTCCGGTCCGGCGCTATCGAGTTCTGGCGTGTCCGAGATCAGAGTCCTTGTGAAGCGTGTCCTACTCGTGCTCACAGCCTGAATTCATCCTCTTTTCTTCTTCTTCTTCTTCTCTCCAATCCGGACAGCCAGAGGCTGCGGAACGCCGAGCCAGGTCTCGTCTCCTCTCGTCTCTTCGCCTCTGACGCATCATCCTGCTGATGCGTTCTCTAATGTGGGGTCTTATCCATTCTACTCGGCAGCTAGAACTGGGGGGGGGAATGTATCAGGGCTGACGTCATCGACAGGGGGGGAAAAAAGGGGAGGCAGCTCCGAAGTGATGGGAAAGAAAAGAAATATAAAAATAAATAACAAGCTCATGACGGCGTTGACACCTGTGGCGTTTCTTGTAAACGGAGCAACTTTTATTCCTGTAATTCTGAATGATGCGTACTTTATTCCCGCTTTTAACGTAATAAATTTTATTATTATTTTTTTTTAAAGGTGTCGTTACTGATTAACTGGATCTCATTAGGAGCAGCATTCACACCTCCTAACACCCTAAACACACATTTAGCCATGCAGGTGCATCAGAGATACACTCGATACTCAGCAGGAAGCAACAACGCCTGGCCAGACAAACATGTACATATATATACACCGTACACACACACACACTCATATACACAGTATATGATCAAACAACAAAAAAAGGGGGCATGCATGTTGGGAACTGCGCCATCTAGCATTGACACAAAGCCTGCACGTGTGCGGCAACACGCTACAGCACGAGCACGTGACGAGACGTGACACCGGACTCGACCGCTGCGCACACTGACGGCTGCATCCAGCGCCCGTGCTGCCACGGGGTGTTACCTGGTACGGGGTGGAAGGGCTGAGGAGAGGGCTCTCCTCACTCGCCGCCGTGGGCGGCCCGTCGAAGATGCACTCCAGAGACTCAACCTACAGGGAGGGGCAACTTCAGCTCGTCACAGAAAACACACACACACACACACACACAGCAGCAGGAGCTCGAAACGGCTCAGAGTTGAGATTCGGACAGAAGGAGATGGTTAGACAGGCAGGGGATAAAGGAAGGAGACGCTTTGATACCTTTTCATATGTTTGAGATGTACGTTTCTAGTGTTTTAAGCTGCTCTGACTGCAGCACAGGGGCATTGTGGGTATTAAGACAGATAGCAGGTTACAAACTGTATAAACCAGGTGATTACGTTATACACAGATCGATTCAACATCTCGATCGAAGCTTGACGTTTGTTGTGAGGGAGAATCATTTACAGAGGTTTTGGATATCTTAAAGTACTGTACATAAGGGTGAGTCAAAAATTAGCCGCACTCCGGTTATTTTCAAACTCCTGTCCTATCAGCATTTTCCGTTTAAGGCTCCCGTCTCCCCGGTCACGGCTGTGCAGGTGTGAATGTGTGACATCAGTTCATTTGTGGACTGCGGCGCGAGCAAAAACGGACGCCCCACTTGTGATTCGCACGAGAGATGAGCAGCACGCAGTGATGGATTTTTAATTGTTTATGGTCTGAGGGTGGACCTGCTGCCGAAGAACATAAACAAGAGGGGTTTGGATATCTGCAAACAAAATTTGTAGAGATACTCTAAGTATTTTCTTAAAGAGAATCGTAGCTGGTGACGAGATTCACTTCTGATGAAGAAGTGAAGACAGCGGCGCATTCGTGGCTCGCAGCTCAGAATAAACATTTTTTAATGAGGGAGGGAATACGAGAGCTTGTTGACAGATGGACAATGTTAATTGAAAAGCAAGGGGATTTTGTCGAAAAGTGACTTATTTCTAAAAAGTTAAAGTAAATTCTACAGTCAGATTGCAGAAAATTTAAGACTCATCCTCGTTAAAAAAAAATACAAATTTTAGTCAAAAGAATGTTTTTTTTTTTTGCTGCTTTTACATTTTTCAGACCTCCAGAGAGTCTCTGAAAATGAAGAAAACATTGCCTCTCAACTTCTGTTCAAAAACATGTCAAAAGTTAGTTTTCTTTTTATATTTTCTTGTATGTTTTTCTTTTCCACAGGACACAAGCACTGTGATGAGCGAGCACTTTCTCAGAGGCTGGTCTGAACAGACACGTCTTTGGGACATCATTAACATTTTCCAATTGTCCAGATCTCCTTATAATTAAAATAATAATTAAATATATAAAAAGGCCACAATCTTTCAGGGTTTTCAGGCTTATATTATAAACTTATATATTTGGTATAGCGCTACACAAAAACCTCAGCTTAAAGCTTTGAAAACTCTCCACCATCTGTTTTTGGAAATTACTAAAGTTTTAATACTTACAATATCTAAAGAGAAAAATGAAGGAATCGAAAAAAGGTTCATGACCCAATTCAGAGCAGAATAAAGTATTAAAGCATTAAAGCATGCCTCTGCTGCACCGACATCAGGAATCCAAAAGGTGGAGCTAAAGCTCCGTCTGTAGCGATCAACAGCATGGATCACGAACCGGGCGTTCTCCGAGCAGCGTCTCCCTCACACACCCTATTCGTCTTGTGACAACCCGCGACGGCAGGTGATTAATCACGACGAGTGATAAGGACGTGTGTTCGAACGCGCAGCTTCGTGAATATACTCTACCGATCACAAGAGCACCTGAGGCGTTTAATCACACAACGAGCAATGAGACTCTAAGTTAGAGTAAAAAAAATCAATAAAAATAGTGAAATGAAACACTAGGACTACTGTATTAATTTGCTTTAGACTTTAGAATTTAAAAGATTTCCAGCACCTGAGTGGGTTTACACATTCTAGCGGCGAGCAACTCACTTAGCGTTTGTTCAGAAACTAATCTCAATCTTTCCTGTTACAGGTTCAGATCCTACTTTTTCCCTTTCATATCAGATCTACCTTTTTGTTTTTTCATCACCTCAAACAGGAATCCGGGATATGGGATAAATGTAGTCTCTCTTATTAATGTATTAGCAAAACAAGCTAATGTCATAAACAAAGCAGTGTGAAAAAAGTCTCGAGCCCCCATCAATTTTTCTTACTACATTAATTTAAACGATGTAGATGGAAAAAACGACTAAAGATCCAATTTTATAAACTGTAACGCAATGAGCAGCAGCGACCTCATTTCCCCTCTCGTCTGGTCCAACGTCTCATCTCATCGTTAAACTAATCTGCTAACTAGCCTCATCATCTGCACCTGTTTCTCACTGGTTCATGCCTTAAGTTGGATGGCTTAATCATGCTTGAATGATTCAAAGGTCATAGGTCACCGTACTGGCTTAACAAACAAAAAAAAACATTCCTCTGAAACGGATCAGGTACAGGGACTGGACTGAAAAAGTTCCTCAGGAACGCAAGTATGGCTTTTTGGAAGCAAGATGAGATGATGCGCGGCTCGAGATCCTTTTTGCGCAGTACCGTACGTCCACTCGCCAGCGGCGCTACTTCATTCCAAGCTTTATTTTTTCTTCATTATGTCTGTGTAAATGTTTATTAAGAATTTCCACACAGAAAATATAAGAGATACATTTCCGAGGAATCATTCTGGACTGGTTTGTGAAAACCTTCTCTCGTACCTCAGCGTTACGGTGAGGACGAGGACGAGTAGCGGCGAGTATGAAGGCTCTGCACTGTCGAGGGTCTGTGTGTGAGGTACGAGTTCACCAAGTTTACACCAGTGAGCTGAGAGTTATGAGGGGTGGCAGGCGTGAATCGCGTTTGTGTGTGTGTTTGTGTGTGTGTGTGATGTCAGCGCTGGACCGAGCGATGGCCGAGGAGTCATAAATCTGAAAGCAGAGGGGAGCAGTGAAGCACGACAACCACGGGACGAGCGCTCGTAAATGTCCTAAATGTCCACACACACACACACACACACACACACACACACACACACACACACATACACACATACACACATACACACATACACAC
>JAQMYG010000018.1:20157358-20167402 GCA_030014215.1 Clariallabes teugelsi
TCATCACAGGGCGCCCTTAGTATTACTAATGTAAATTGTTTAACGAGCAAAAACTTTGGCGATTTGTGTGTGTCGCACTGGTAGGAATGTTGCGGCTAAATCACTTTTCTAAGGAATCCGACCGTCGTTTTCCCAAAATTCATGATTTTCCTGATACTAAATTTTGCAAGAAACTTATATTGCAAAGTTCGTCCGGATCTCCTGAGTGCAGTGGAAAATACCAAGTTAAACACCTGCAAAGTTTTCGAGTCATGAGGAGCCGTTTGTTTCCTGTGCCGAACCACTTTGCTCCTCTAACTCGCTCGTTTTTATTCTCTGACCGATATTGTAGGTAGTTAAAAGTTTAAATTCACAATTACGCTTGGCTTGTGATCATGTTGAAATCTGATATTCTGATACACTACAAATATTCCTAAAAAACTAAACAAGAATGCTGGCAACCATTTCTTTTTTCCCCTTCACGATGATTCATCGCAAAGCTATTTGGTTTGGTTTGAAACTTTTTCGCTGAAAAGTCTAAAAAGAAAATGCTACGCATTAAAAATGCATCGCTATTAGAGCACCAAAGACCTAAAGGACATTCTGATAAATTTCTCGATATCTTTCTGCCGAGCCAGACACCGCAACAAATCTGATGTAATGTTCTCAGAGGCTTCACGAGCAGCATGTCACACGCTGGAGCAAAGCTTCTGGTCTGGAGTTTTAAGGCAGAGCTGGTGATTAGTTCAGACAGACTGTGTAACAGAATGAGGATCGGAGAGCTGGTGTGAGGAGGCACATCCCTTACAGCCGATCCAGATTACACCGCGAAAGTCACGTAAAGAACACGCACAACAAGCGGTATTAAAGGACATGTACGCCAAAAATTGTTGGTAGTGTCATATATTGATGGGTTTCCCTAGACTTTCTATGTTTGGACATGAAAGTGAAGAATATATCAATGAGAAATTTAGAGATTCATCATGTAACGCTCCACTTTGACCCAGAGGCAGTCAGTCAGGAAAGACAAATTTGTTATCCGATGATTGCTTTATTACTTTTGTACTGGAGGCTAAAACAGCTAATAAGAAATTAAAGCCTCCCCAAGGTTAAGTCGATTTTTTATTTTTTTGGTTTAATAAATAAAATGTTAAAATATATAAACAGCATTGTGAAAGTCAAAGAAACGTCTCAGAAAGACATCGTTAAATGTAATTTTAATAATTTTCATCTTATTTAATTAGTACTAGAACCCAATTCTCAAAACTATAGATATTGTAGAAAAAACTATTTTAAAGATTGTTCCAGGTCGCCACATGGCTGTAATGGTACGGTGAGACAATATCAAAAAGTAAAGGAAAGCCTCTTTTTCCACAATGCTGGTGCAAGTGCTATTTGAAGCCCATGTTTCCAGAAGATAATTCGCCAAAAAGACAGTCAATCAAACATACCTGACAAATATATCCTGCAGATTATGCTTTCAAGGTTATAGGTGGCACATCATACTCTGTCTTATACATCATAAGATGTTTATGGGGTCTCTGAAATGTTCATTTTCCAGCTAAAACACCAATCGGATCATCATCATTCATCAGATCATGCATTTAAATATAAATAAACTACTGCGACCATGCCCCTTTACAGAAGTGCAACTTCCTGTCCAACCAGAACACAGGAAACGGGCCTCATCTAAAACAGAGGCCTATGATAAGAGACGGTTTAAGCTTTTTTTTTTAATTATTTTTTTTTTTATCCCTAACATGAGATCATATTAGGGGGAAAATCTAACCGGCTTGTTTAAACAAGAAGTAAAGCAAACATGTTTCTTTCCTCACATTTACACACCGGAGACCGATCTGAACGTCTAAAAATGTTTAAAAGGTGATTTTTTTTCCTCATAATGGGTTTTTCACCACAAGATTTCTTGAGTCTCAGCCATCCAGGCAAAACACTATCAGCGGGCGCTGCTTCCCAGCTTTTTACAGTGTGTCTCATGTTTCCTGGTGTCCCTCTGTGGTAAAGCTGGATATAAAACGCTGCCTGACTGGTGTCTGATTAAATTGGCCTCCGACCGCAAGATCGGAATTTCACAACTTCATTCAGCTCGTCTTACAGCTTAACATTTTCCACAGCGCAACACAGGGGCTGTTTTTGGGGTTGAGAACATTTTCTGACTGAACAAAAAAACCCCAACATTAATATTATTAACAGTGCAGTAATATCTATTATATCTTAGAATAATTAATACATATATGTATATGCAGTTCTGTAGTGCGTTATATCATAATTGGAGTGAAAAATAGTGGCCACGCCTATTTCACATGAATTAACATGAACCAAGGTCACATCTCCTTCAGTGGAACAAACTAACAGACCACACCCCCTTTACTAGAGCGAACACACACACTCAGACCATGCCCCCCCCTATACTGAGGATAAACCACACCCACACACAGTCAATGCCTCCTTCTCTAGAACTAATCCCCCTCACACACACACACACAGCAGGTCACACCTCCTCCACCGTGACTTATTTGAATCTTTCCACCAGCACTCATTTCTGACTTCGGCCTCAGACATACAGTGTGTACACAACTGCATAAACCTTTAATCATCAGTACATAAACACTAACAAAGTCTTTAAACCTTTACTGTGTACTTTTGATCTTCTGCCATCTACCACTACAAAAAAAACAAAAAAAAGCTGTGAATAATTAAAATGCCAAGAAGGAAAAAAAAAAACAAAAAAAAACAACAACTCTATCCAGGTGAGGAAATGGGGACGTTTTTCCCCCCCCTAACATGACCGCAGTGTAATTCTGAACAGATTGCGCGGTGTGAAATTAATTTTGATCCGGTTCGCCATCAGGTAATTAGAGGCTGCGTGATCATTATCCGTCATTATTCATGGTGTACCAGAATGACCTCAAAAATCTTTTTTTAACAGCCTGTATGAGAAAGCATTCGCGCTAAACATCTCTGTAAAAGCTATGCGAGCAGACGCAGGGTGCGTGTTGAACGCTATAAGGTTTACGTATACAAATTGGATATAAACATAAGTGTTGGAATCACTGTACTTCTCCCTTTTTGTTTTGTAATCATCTGTTGTTTTTTGGACGTAAAGGAGTGCACGTTATGCGACTCCAGGATGACTCCTATATCTTTTTTTTTTTTTTTTTTTTTACAGGAATTTAATTTGCTCTCAGGTGTTCTTTCCTCATCGTAAATGTTTTTGACACTTGCGTTCATGATGACCGAGCTCGTTCAGCATTGAACAGCTCATTAGTTACAGCTAAACACAGAGTCCTGACTTAGAAATTTGCATCACACGCGTTTCTTTTTGGTTCTTGCCAACATCTTCATTTTACATCATTTTTTGCTTCGTGAAAATAAGGTGATGTTAAATCCCCCCAGGAACGGCGTAAGATTGCAGATGTCTACCCGTGTCCTTTCCTTTAATTATTTTAATCCATTCTAAGGCTTAAGACACTGACCCTGCGCTTGGTTTCCTGAGGACATGATATGCAAAAGATGCAACCACTCGCAGTAGATGACTATACATCAGCCAGTAAAGACTCAGTTTAGCAGCAACTCAGAGCTGACTGTAAACGCACACGTGTAGATCATTTTGAGGTGTGCAGTGGAGAAGTATGCACTGATCTCGGAGGGATTAAGCCTGGAGTAATCATGCCTGCTGACGGATTACACCCTGCTTGTCTTTTGACACACGCATTTCGCAAAGAGTGCGATTGGAAACCTAAAGCTCACATCCATTATTCCTTAAGAGGCGCAAGAGTGATGTATAAGATGGTACGAGTATACGCTATGATTTGCTAATAGAGGGTGTGTGTGTCTGTTGAAGTTGCATTAAATCTTCCAGGAGAATGAAAGCATGCTGGAATAAAAACCTCCTGTAAAGTGGATCAGAGGTGTGCCGGAACATTAGATTACCAAAACTCAAATCCACTTCAGCCCAGACTGACCATGATTACAGGAAGTGGTGATAAGACTACGGGAGTGTCCTAAATTAAACACACACGGTCTATACACATCCCAAATCCTAGACGTCTTTACACAGTGTGAAGGTCAGCTGTTCTGGAACAGTTCTTGCAAGAACAGCATTGTGTCGAGTGAGTTTGCAAAACCCATCAAACACCATGATGAAACTGGCTCTCATGAAGACCTTCTCAGGAAAGCAGGACCAAAACTTACCTCTGCTGCAGAAATCACGAATTATTAAAACAGCACCTCAGATCAGAGCCGTTATGAATCTTTACAGAGCAGAAGTAGCAGGTACATCTCAATATCAACTGTTCAAAAGAGACTGTGTATTTTGGATGCATTTCAGTATTGTTTTACAAAGTAGACAGAGAAGAAAATTAGCAAAGACTGTGAAATTACACCATCAAGTTACAGTTCTAACCTGAAAAGACTTTACGTTAACAATTTGCACAAATTCATATCTAGGTCAGATGGATCCGGATCGATTGACAGTACTATAAGGACCCTGATGGTTTTCTGATAAACGAGAATAATTAATTTACCAGTTATCGAGCGCTTTTTCCTCAAGGTGGACACGGGTATAAAACCAAACGGCACTTATTAGAACCGACCGACGCGACAGGTAACCTGACAGACAGAGAAACGAAACAGAAACGAAAGCAAACCAAGAAAAGGAAAGTAGACTATGACAACTGAACCTTCAAAGAAGAACGGACAGATCAATGTATGTTTATTCTTCCTGCGCGAAGTTTAAAACTAGTTTGTGCTACTGTATATGTTCTAAACCGCAGCGCTAATAAAAAGCAGTAACGTTGTAAGTAATCGCCACTATGAGATAAAACACGGGTCGTCTGAGCAAACATATCCGCATCAGTCCGACGTGAGAGGGTGTAAAATACCCGAACTGAGAGCCCGGTGTGACAGAGCAACCAGAGTCCTTTCACATTCATTTATAGCCCAGCAGCGTAAAAATAAACATTCACTAAAGACTGTTGTTTGTATTCTATACAAATACAAAAAAAATATACACGGCCATCCAAGTTAAAATTGTTCACATGTTAAACGTATTTACTGAAAACTGACAAGAAATATTATTAAAATGCTATGGAAATTTAAAACTGCTAATTTCTATAGACTTACAATGACTGCATATGGAGAGATCTGAATCCTAAAACAAACTTTTTTTTTTTTTTCTTTCACTTTTATTTAACCAGGAAAGTCTCATTGAGATTCAAAACCTCTTTTTCAAGGGAGTCCTGGCCAAGATAGGCAGCAATAAATACAAAACAATTAAAAGTTACACAATTAAGATACAAATAAAAATAGATAAAAGAACTATAAAGAACAAACTATACAAAACATGTACAAGCGATGGAATCAGCCTCAAAAACTCTCAATCTGGATTTAAATGTGTTCCAAGGAATCAACTCTTTTAATATCTTGTGAACATACAAAGTAGGAATCAGCACTTCTCTGTGCAATTAAGGAACTAATGTAAACTAGGTAGTAATCCCAGAATTGCCTTATATATAAAGGAATACCGGTGACAAACTGCCAAAGCAGGCCATCCCACCCGATTATATAACTCACAGTGGTGTGTCAGTTCTTTACAATTAGTAATAAACCTCAGAGAAGAGTGATAGGCGGTATAAATCATTCGAAGACATTGAGCAGAAGTATTCATGTACAAAAAATCCCCGTTACTGACCGGACCTTCTTAAATTTGAATTCAGTAACCCTGTCATACGTACAGTATATAAATACATATGTGTTCTAGTTGTAGTTCTGCAAGTAGTTTTAGATTCTCTAAACAAACTGTGTGAGAATTTTCTCGCTTGGACACCATATATTTGGTAAAGTAGACAAAACTGTCAGAACATAATGTAATCATTAAATAAACTGAGGACATTGAATCTCTTACTGTTTACCAGGAAACTAATTTAAAAATTTTTTTTTAAAAAAAACAGCACTAGTGGGTGTCTTGCTGAGTGGAAATCTGTAAATCAGAGTGGTGGAGGGAAGAAAAAGGAAAAAAGAAAGAAAAACGAAAACGCACATTCTGGCATTACAGGAGATATAAAATCCGCGAACTCCAAGAATAGTGCAATATAACTTTAATTAACTGAATCGAAATGAAATGCAATTTAAGGCATTGTAAATTAAGAAATGATACCGCTGAAAAAAAAGTCACCGGGCTGATTCTTATCAAGTATCCTGCTTCTCTGCAATAACAAACAACTTAAAGTAAATACAAACCTTTCAACTTTTAAAATAAATGTTAAAAAAAAAAACATCCATCAGTCATTATTTCCACAAGGGAATAATGAAGACTGGTGGGGGTTGTGGTCAAGACAGGAAGCTGACCCCTGGCGAACTCAAACCGGCTGCTCCGCATTCCTGCTGGCCGCGTTTGTTGAAATAAACCGGTACTAGTCATGCGAGAAGACGAGTCTCTGCTTGCTAACGCGTGGGAGAAAAGAGAAATTTTACAACAATCACAAGCTGAGATCACAGAAGTCATAGAAACGATCACGTGGCTCTGAGACAAGTACAGACTGCTGCAGCACGAGTTTCCCAGGTGAACCATATCACTCTGAGCAGCAGACTTAGACGGCGGCGAATTATCACCTCCCTGAAAATTACGCCCATCCTCACAGCACGAGTGACACGGAGCTATTACAGGACTTTTATAACCTTCACACCTTTGTGTGAATTCCAGTTAAACTCAACACAGAAGGATTTTTCCCTCCAAACGCACTCGTTTAATAGCATTAACCCACATGGAAAAGAATGGCGAAAACACTATCAGACATGCGTACAGGATGGTGTTATGTGCTGCTCACCACGCTTAGGTTTCCAGTAAGACACTATGTCTTGAAGTGTGTTATTTGACTTATACCATATCAATTACACTCATTTCTGCCAATAATCATTTAAGAACAGCAAAATGCTTTTTTTTAATCCATTTAAATTTTATTTGTGGGAAGTTTGCAGAACAAGTTAGTCCTGTATCTGAAGAATTCTTCTCGCCTCCTATGTCGGTTTGAGTAATAAGCAAAGAAACTAAACGCACCTCAAAATCAGCAATTATTACCAAAGAAACCCTGAGCAACGTAGGAGGTCGGTCTCGAGATCAAACACTGAAGGCTTGACCACAGTGCATGATCCTTAAATGCCAGAAGAGCGGTTCTAAGCAGTTCTAATACGGCTCTACACTTCTACTGAAGATCTCGCTATTCTTTCAGATCATGAATGTGCTTTCCTGTTATCTAAAGCTAACAAGGCTGAGAAGACTGCACCGGATCAGGCTGACCTGGAAGATCAGGGAGACTCAACTTACCGCCTTATCGATATTTGTCACACTAAGTTCTGTGTGGAAAACCATCAAGGCTTTTACTTCTCCTCATCGTTTGCGATCCTCTGCATAGCCTGGTGTTAACTATATTTATTATACAAACTTACAGACGACTGCCTGGGTGATTAAACATGTTTCTGTGCACATCCATGAAATCCTAGGAATTAAGACCATTTCCTTTTCCAATCACGACAATATATAAACAATTCATGCAGGATAAAATGAGCAATGTGAAAACATAAAATGTACTTCCTGAGTATTTTCCACACCTATTATCACTTACGTTATAGCAGCTGTAAACAGTCGTCGCCTCATCAGCTTCTCTTGTCGATGAATAAGACAAACCAATCGTGAATGACCACAGCTGGTCACGTTACCTCATAACCAGAAACGTCTCTGTCCTAAACAGACGCCAGAAAACTCCTCTGAAGGTTTCAAAGCCCTGACACTGGAGACTCCTTTCACAGAAAGGTAAACAGATAGCTCCTTCAATTTTTTCCAGAAAACAAATCACAGTGTTTTTATAAAAGTTTAATGTTACATATAAAGTAAAATAAAAATTTCCTCACAGAAAACTTTACCGTTAGCGTTTATGTGATGCGCTCGACGTTCAAATCCCTGTCAATCAGCTGTTACTATAGAAACGATGGTATAAGAAAGCAAACATATGAACATACCAATGCTCTCTAGGTGCTCACTTAACGCGAGAGTTGTTGTGGACGCTCCAAATTACCTGAAGTAAAGCCGTCTGGGTAAACTGAATAAATTTTGGGTTGCATTTGCATCCTATTTGGAAGCCAGCATTAGCTCTGCAGTTCAGAATGTTCTGTATTATTTAAAAACAACAGGTAACTACTTTGTTTTACTTTCAAAATGAACGTTGCATTACATTCCTGGTACTAACGCCAAAGATAAACACGATTATAATGAAATCATTCTTTAGAATAAAGCAAGTGTGAATGAAAAGAAAGGAAAAGCTTTAAACGAGACGTACCTATAAGTGCCTGGAAGAGGTTACTCTGGAAGATGTCGATGACTCTCTGAATGGAGTGCCTCAGCTGGCGGTCCTCTGTGTTGTTCAGTTTCGTCCGGTATTCCTCCAAGAGCAACAGAGCCCGCTGAGCATCTGTGGGACGAACGTTAAAGGTTTTGAGAGAATTTTCAGTTTTTAGTTTTAGTAACCGTCACATTTTATACAAAAAAAAACCCAGAAACTTTACGAACTGTTAAAGAATAATGTATAATAAAAGCAGAATAATGTCCGGCTTTAATGGTTTGCTTTAAATTCTGGAGCGTTTTCAGAATTTGTGCCTTACAAATTAGTGCACTTCATCCGGTGAAGAAACTATGATGTACCCTATACCCTATGCTGTGACATGTCTTCAAGCAAGTGACCACAGACAGATCTTGAAGATGTTTGTTATATGCCACTAATTTAGGATTGAACTTATAGTGTGCTTAAATTCCAAATACAGTAAGTCTCCAACTTACAAACAATCGAGCTATGAACTTCCACAGATACGAACAGACTGAACGAATCGCAGACGTAGCTCATGTATATGTATTTACAATTATATACAATATTTTCAGTGTGAATCCGACTTACGAACATGCTCCAGGAAAGAAAATTCATTCGTAAGTTGGGGACTTGCTGTAAAGCACTTATCCAGGTTTCAACAGCATAAAATCCTGACTGGTCTTATTTATTTAATGCATATACATTTGAAACTTTGGACATATACTGTATATGTTTATGGGTTTTAGATCAAGAGACATGAACTATGATGCTGTACATAATGAACAGGCACGTCACTGACATTTCATACCCTACATAGTGCACCTACTGTATATACAAACCACGAATGCATGTATGATGTACCCAATGAAGAAAATATAAAAGTAAAGGCATAGTTATTTATTCTACACTGCATAGTGAACCTGTATAGGGAACAGAAAGATCTTTAGATTTCTTCCTATGTAAGATAAACAGTACAGATTACTTAGGTACAGGATGTTTAAGTAAAAGAACTAGTTATTTTATACTCACTGTAGTGCACTCAGTGTGGACACACTGCCTAGTGCACAGATTTGGACTATTTGTAGGGCACTTATTTGAAATTCAAACTACAAAATATACAAACAGATGGACATGTATAGCACGAGAGCCTGACTGTGGTTGCTTATCATACTACAAGTAAGAACAGAAGTTAGTGCACTTATTACAAAGTGAGCACCGGAACATTCAGGTAAATGAACCTACTGTGGAAGTGATTGCAAAATTATGCAGTGCACTTATTATTATTATTGAGTCACCCTATAGTGCATTTAACACTATAACTATTTAATTATTAATAATTATTTCAGCTTCTAGCAAACTTATACAATAATTAGGGGCACTTATTTCATGTTCAGCCTACACAGAAGCAGGTTCTACAGCAAGTCTGGCCGTGTGGTCCTACTTAATCATATTCAGCCAGGAGAAATACAAGATGCAGTTGTTGCAAACTAATAAATGCCCGTGTAAACTAGATGCTCTGTACCATTTAAATTCAGTCTGTACTGCACTTATACCCCATGTGTATTCGGGATTCAGCCCATAAATATCTAACTGTACAAACCTGTAGATAAAGTAAAATAAGAAACTGATCCCAAGTATATAAAATTTTAATATGGAACTGAAGCACTATGTGCAGTAAGACTTTATACAC
>JAQMYG010000018.1:20167765-20178858 GCA_030014215.1 Clariallabes teugelsi
TAGAAAATAAATCACTAAACAAAAACAAAGAAATTTGCAAGTGACCCCAAACTTTTGAACGGTAGTGTATGTTTGCATTTGTGGTTGTGAAAAATCTCATGTCCTCTAAAATCCTACAGGTGGTTCACTCTAAACTATTCACAAATTAGCAAGTAGCACAGCATCCTGTATGGTAGGAATTAATTATTTGGTAATTTTGTCTAGAATTGTACCAAAATCTAAAAAAATGTTAAATAAATGAATAAAAAATTATATTGAGTCGGGAATACAAATCGAATCAGCACATGGGTAACGTGATGATATGGTATCTGCCGATTCCCATCCCTAGTATAATACACGTACACCTCATGTACATTTGGGATTCTGCCTATACAGTGGATACGCAACTGAATGAGGCTGTGTGGCAGTTTCAAACTAGTTAAAGTAGAAAAAGTAGCAATTATATACTGTATATTCCCTATAAAGTATTATTAAACACTATATCTGAGATTCAGCCCATGCATATAAAAAAAGAGCATTTTAAATAAGAAAAATCAGCGATCTTACACCCTATAAAGCGCACTTAAACAGTATATTTAGGATTCAGCCCATGCCTATCTAAACTGAAGCTTTTTAAAAAAGGAAAAAGGAGCTATATTACACCCCATGAAGTGCACTTATACATTATATTTGAGATTCAGAAGCTTTTAAAATAAACAAGACTAGAAAAAGCAGAGATATTTCAGCTTACACAAGTATTTCACATTTAAAAACAGCAATTTTTACACCCTATTAAGTGCACTTATACACTAGATTTGAGATCTGGGGAAAAAATGTAATATCAAATCGGGGGATTTATAGAATCACAATTATAATCATATCGGTACCAAGGTATCGTGATAAACATTGTATCTGGAAGGTGACTTGCACATTCCCATCAATGTAATATTCCCCATAAAGTTTACTTAAACACTATATTTAGGATTCAGCACATGTATATCTAAACAGGACCTTTTCAAAATAAAAATGTTCAATTTTCAAATTTTAAATAAAAAAGAAAAACAGCTATTTTACACCCTATTAAGTGCACTTATACACTATATTTGAAATCTGGGGGAAAAATTTAAATAGCAAATCGGAATTTTTTTTTTTTTTTTTTTTTAATCGCAACATTTATAGAATCGCAATCGAATTTTTTTTTTAAAGGCATCATCGTGATAATATCGTATCGAGAGGTGCCTGGTGATTCCCATCCATATTATATTCCCTAGTATAAAGTGCACTATATTTAGGATTTAGACCAGGAGCATTTTAAATAAGCAAGACTATGAAAAAGCAGACACCATATTGAGCCTATAATTGAAATCTGCCACTGAGGACATGTAGAAGTCTTCCAAAAAAGTAAACCTGGGGGGGAGGGGGGGGGGGGACTATGTAGTGCACTATGTAGTGCACTATGTAGTGCACTTATTCACTCATTGCATGATGTCCATTTGGGATTGACACTGTAGTGCACTTCAACTGGATGTAACTAGTGTTTAGGAACTGGACCCTAGCCTTACTTGGTGTAGTACACCCTATGTAGTGCACTTCGAGGGGTAGAGAGCGAGGATGAATTGGATCCTTCACTTGGGTGAAGTCCATTAGGGAGAATGTTGAAACGTGTCCCTTTTAATAAGTGCACTATTTAAGGCATGAAGTAATGAGTGTGCAGACTTAACCATAGTCTCTGCTGCATTATGGCAGTGTGTGTGTGTGTGTGTGTGTGTGTGTGTGTGTACACACTGGCACTCACCTTTCCTCCTGACCGGCATGGTGCTGGACTCTCAAAGTGTCAGTCGGTGAACTTATAAACCTTCCACATGAAATCCGAGTGTAAACATGAGAGAGTTGTTAAGACGTGTTCCGACTCGGTGTGTGCGCGTGTGTGTGTGCGCGTGTCCTCTCCAGGTTCGGGTCAGGCTAAAGCGACTAGCTCGGCTAACCGTCACTTTTTGAAAAGGGAAGCCGGGACGGTCCAAATGTTCAGCTCTTCTTCTTCTTCTTCTCCTCCTTTTCCTACTCAGGCTTAATTCCATTCACGCACGCATTTAAAACACAGAGAAAATGTCTTCAACACATTCGACACAGCAACAATCATTCTCCCTGGAAGCTTCAGAAAGAGAAAGTGAACGTGTCGTGGAAAGCTTTCTCTTAAAAAAAAAAAAATAATAATAATAATAATCCCTTATCCCACCACAGGCGGTTTAAACCCGCACACGTCGTTTCTCCAAACTTTAAGATTTTTTTTTTAATATATAAAAACCCGTCTCCTGCAAAGCGTCAAACTTCTCTCGTTGTCGCTATCTGCTCCTCCTCCTCCTCCCGCTGCTGCTGCTGCTTGGGTTATTCTTTTTTTTTTTCCCTCCTTCTTCCCCCGATGTGTCACAAATTCCAAACTTTCCACCAAGATGGCGTCCCGGGGTTGGGAGACGGTCACGTGACCGCAGAACCTTCGCCTTGGCCGCCCAATCATGGCAGTGAGCTACCTTCAGCTCGCGCGCGGGGAAGGTGAGACCTGAGACTTTCTTAAAGGAGACCAAGCGGAATAATCATCAGGCTAATTAGCATACAAGATCATACACATGATCATCCATACAGTTATAATGATATTAGGAGTATTCATTTAAAATAAAACTTCCAGATTTGTTCCAGTCCAAGTGTTACAATCACATTTCTGTCTTCATCCAATACAATATCTGTTCAGATTCAGGTCTGGAGAAAAAGAAGGAGAGAGAGGGAGAGAGATGGAAAGAAAGAGATAGAAAGAAAGAAAGAAAGATTAAATGGAGAGAAAGAAAGAAAAACAGAATGCAAGAAGGAAAGAGACAGAGAGAGAGATAAACTAAGAGAGAGAGTAAGAAAGAAAGAGAGATAGAGAAAGAAAATGAAATAGTAAGACAGATATAGAGAGAAAGAAAGACAAGAAAGAAAAGAGAGAGAGAAAGAAAGAGAGAAAAATAGAGAGTACAAGGAGAGAAAGAGACCATTCTGTTTTATTCTCTGTAAACTTTGTGGTACAAATCTGATTTGCATGTTTTATCCCCTCCTATGTGATTTAGTAGGTTTCCTCCAACAGTCCAAAATCATGCATTTGTGACATCAGTCCAAACTGGTTGGATTTGGAGTGACTCAGTGGTTAAGGTTTTGGACTGCTGATGAGCAAGATCCTTCACCCCAAGGTTCACGGTTTGAGCCCCAATATTACCAGGCTGCCACTGTTGGACTCTTGAGCAAGGTCCTTCACCCCAAGTGTTCAGATACAAGCAGGCGTCGAGCTTAAATAACTGCCACGGAAACAATAGGAAAAAAAAAACAGCAAATTATTTTACTCCTTAAAACTTTTTTTTTTTTTTTTTGCTAAAGTGACTCAAATTTGGCTTAAATTCTATTTATTTCTTAAATTCCATTTTTCTTCTTCTTCCTCTTCTTATTCTTAGTGTTATTATTATCATCATCATTATTATCTGTTAGCAAAAACCGTGTGTAAAAGTTTTTGTAAGCAAAAAATAAATAAAACAAAAAGTTAGATGAATTTACAAAAGTTTCAGAAATGCTGATTTTCTTATAAAGTGTGGTCACCCATAGATTGCAATGTGAATTCCTGAAACATCATTGGATAAGACATCGTTTTAGCTCTGTGTGAGTGGGTTGTACTTCTGTGTTGTCTTTATTTAGTTTAAAATATATAGCCTCAATTTTAAGTATTCGGATCATTGGTTATTTTTTGTATACTTTCCAGGTCTCACTATTCAGGATCTTCAGGAAACCTCACCAATGAAAACTGCAATACAATGCACTTTTCAGGACATAAAAGTTCATGAAATAGTGTGAAAGTAGGGAGTCTCGTGTGAAGCACTTATTGTTAAAGCAAGCAGTATTCATATTTGGTTGATGTTGGATTGAAGTGAAGTGTATGACAGGCTATTAAGAAAAACTTCAAATTACTTTGAACCTTGATTAAGTTTAAAAACACGTGAATTTTGATCTGACTTTTGAGACTGAGCTAATATCAAATGTCGGTTCCATATACTATAATTTATAAGGCATTTTGGACAATGCACAACTTCATACTGCACCACTTGCATATTACACAAACTCTGCTGGGATTTATTACCACATCGTTCCAGGCCATTTCCGCTATTTGTCTAATATTTGGACCATTTTGGACCATTAACGGAGTTCCTGGGAGGCCAGCGTTTTAGCCATGAAGCATCATGAGAAATCTTTCTACCTTGATGGTGTCTAAGCACTAGTGAAACACTGCGATAAGTGCAATAGTGTAGCAGGGGATTATGTAGAAAAATAAAGGGAGTTTTTACTCTCATTAAGTCTCAAAAATCCAGGTTTCACTTGTAATGCATGTAAATAAAGCTTTCATTAAATATCAATTTATCTAGATGTTAAATGTGTAATCAAACACTTATAAAGCCAGAGATTTTCATTACACACACAGCAAAGACAAAGAAATCAAACCCATGTCTCTTGAAGCTTGTCTAAAGCTCTGTCCTAGATTAGAAAGGGGGAAAAAAAGCTTTTTATTTATTTTTTATTTTTAGATTATGATGTTTTATGAATGACCCTCTCTTATCTCTGAGCATCTGCCTCCTGTTTCATCTGTGGAACAGCTGAGAGCTCTGCATTGTGCTTTTTGTTGCTTGTACTCTGTCCATTTCACAGACAGATTACAGAATTGAAGCTTGAGGAAAAGAATATTATGACAAATACACACAGTATGATTTGTAGACATTAAGTAGAGTTTTTGGCATTTCTGCATCATACAGGGTGATGAAGATCAGTGAGGAAAATCAGAACTGAAGAAAATCTATTCATTTGTATGTGAAAGATGAGGGATTTGTTTCTGCATGGATGAAAATGGCCAAATATTTATTCTCAGAATAAGAAAAGTGGAATACAATGTGTCACTATTTGTCAATCTGTTTTCCGCCTGAAGAATACGAATCTTTGCATAATATCACATAAGAACATTAGAGCTCGCGACTTTATTTCCACGTCATCCAGCCCATCTGGCTCAACCAGACAGTAATGAGATTATAGCATCTGTTTTTTGATCATTATTTTGAAAAAATAATCATGGCATTAGTCAGGGTTTTGGCAGCGTATGATTTAAACCCAGCCAGATGACATTTGAAGAGACGGAATTCGATTTTAAGGCTGTAATCGCTGAAGACAGAATAGGATGGGGGCAATAGATGTTTGTAAATGTGGCTTTTAATACAAAGAGATAAAAATGTCCAGTAATATCAGTGGAAGCTCAGGGATTAAATACGGGTTTTCTTTGTAATATTTGCCAATGTTTCTTTTTAGGAGAAACTCTGAGCTATGGTTGGTGATAAAAAAGATCAATTTGTTTTAGCCTTGTGATCTATTTACAGAGACATTTATATATTATATTATATTCCATTATATTCCATTATATTCCATTATATTATATTATATTATATTATATATTAGATTAGATTAGATTAGATTCCATTATATTAGATTAGATTAGATTAGATTAGATTAGATATTAGATATTAGATATTATAAAAACAAAACAGGTAGCTTTTCATATTATTTGTAATTGCATATTCAATCTAATTGTACACTATTCTAATTATTGTATAATAAAAAAAAGAAAAAAAATATATTTTTTTTAATAAAATAATTAGAATAGTATATATAGAATCCTATATATATATATATATTTCACTGCTATTACAAAATTAATTGTATTATTATTATTATTAGCAGTAGTAGTAGTAGTATTATAGGTCTAATTTTACCACTACCGGAATATAGGAATGATGTCGCAAAAATGTAGAACTTCAAAATGAGCATATTATTATTACTTTTTTTTAGTATTATTATTTTTTTATTTGGTCATAGAAACAACTGAAAACATCAATAAAAACACATGATTATGTGAATCTGTGTTGTTTCTTGCCTATGTGACCCATTTAAAAAAAAAAATCCGCTCAGTCATGTTTTATAGTTGGTTAAAATGAACAAAAATTCAGCTCATCATATTGCCTTTATTGCCATATTGCCTATTGGCTGAAAAAAAGTGTATGTCACACTATACTGAACAATCCTGAGCCCTATATACAGTATGTTTATTTTTAATAAATTGCAAAATAAATAATAGCTAAAATACTCTATAATAGAGTAGCTAAAATAGAGCTATAGTTTGTGAGTAGACTCTCCCACAGGCCTATTGTTAAGCCTTTAAATCCCTCAGATGCTCATGTAAAGGTTTGGATTGCAATATTTCATTCTTCATGACCATCTACATGCTTGTTTCCATAGTTGCCATAGTAGATACATTAATATGATTGTTATAATAAATAATTTAGGTATAATTTCTTAATTTCTGTCACACCATATAAAACAAGCTAAGCATTAAACAAGATAATTTACTATCTGTGTATACAGTAAATGCATAGTCAGCACATTGGGATCACTTAAGAAGGAGCTACTCTTGCATTCTTTGCGAATTTAATGCATCACAGCTGCCTTGTGGTCAGCGACAAGAACACAACCAATGCAAGAAATCCCCTACTGCTGCAATCAGCCTGGCTTCACAAACAAATGGATTATTTTTCTAAACAGCTTGCATCATTTGTGTGATATATTATGGCGTTTTTTTTTTTTTTTTACGCCCATCAAGGTTTCAAACATCTCTGTAGTATAAATTAATGGCCTTCTAATATGACGGCATGAATTTCGACAACATGTTTTTTCCTCTAAACGGACCCTATGTACCGAGATGATGCTATTTCAGGATCACGGCTGGTGTTATCTAGTGGCCAAACGCCCATGCCAACACTGCGGGGCAAGATCTCCTCATAATCTATTCAAGCTCAGAGCCAGTGATTAGATGATAGTTACAGCTTAACATGTTTGTAAGTGTCCAGATGGCACCTTACATCATAAAATAAACGGTAGTGTATTCTCGCACAAGGAAGACAGTGTTATCAAAAGTCCCACCCCGGGCTTGGAGGGACAGTACTGAAAGGGGAAAGACACAATGCATGTCAGTGAGAGGGAAAACAAAGCTTAGACGTTGAATGAGAAGGAGCAGGGCGTTGAGTGGCACAGAGATAGCGTCGGGTGTCACCGTGTCACCACTTTGAAAGGGAACAAAAATAAAAACAGTAAACATTATCTATGATATGATATGATATGATATGATTTAAGATGATTTACATACAGCATGTTGGAGGTGCTCCAGGGCTTACATATTCAGAACGTTATGCAAGTGTATCCTTTAACATCTGTATTTATAGCTCATAACATGAATTACATTGCAGCACGGGTGTGGATGTTAACATTTCCAAACATGCTTTGAATGCCAAAGCTGGCATACCTAGTGCAAGTGTATAAATAGAAATCACGTGTAGTTTGATATGCACATGCTTCAGGGAAAATCAGATTTACACAATATTCTTGTTTCACCAAATCAGTCAGCCATGACCCATCTGTTGTTCGGGCAATAATGCATTATAAACATGCCATACATTATGTCATATTGCAATATATATATATTTTTTAAACTGTAATAACAGTTATAAATTCGGACCGATTGGTTATTTTCCAGTCTTGACAGTGCTTGTTTTAAATACAAAATAAACGTTTACTTGAATTAAGTTAAGCCTTTATTCATCACATATACACTGAAATTCTTTGTTCTTTGCATATCCCAACCTTTGTTAGGAGGCTGGGGTCAGAGCACACCAGACAGTTTAAAGGGCCATGCATGTAAGGGACTTGAACCATTCACTTTCTGATCAGTAATCAAAAGTTATAGACAGCTACTGAGCAACAGATACTGAGCAACCAGATTTCCAACCAGTCTTGAAGATTTTCCTCTGGTGGAAAACGTACTTTCTTTTACAAAGCACTGACACTGGAGACTCCTTCCATAAACATGAACTAAACATGCATTAATGGAAATGTTTACTTTTAAATTATTAGAATCCTAAAATAATGTCATTTTTAAAAAAATCTGTTTGTTATTACTTTTAGTCCATGTGGAGCATCTGGTATACTGTACTTGTAACTGTTCAATAGTGCTGTGGTATGAAAACAGATCAATTGTTTGCTCTGGATATATTACAGTGCTGCATGTCTGGAATTGCTTTTTTTTTTTTAAAGCTAACATTATTCATCACTATATAATCTCAGAATAGGGATCTTTTTTCCACTGGATCATTGCAACAGGCTCAGTTTTCTTCATTGTGTCTACAGTAATGCCCTTATTGTGACAGCCTGTCTGCGAGGACACAAAGCACTTACTGTCACTAAAGATCAAGTCCAATTGCCTTCCACTAGACAGTGAGAGATCCTCCACATAAATACCCTTGTTTAAAAAGGCAACATGGAGCGAAAGCCAGGAATATCCATGAAACTGATTTTTGTTATCTATTTAGCATCTCTTTTTTTTTTGGTAACATTTCCTTTGGGAGAAACTATTAATTTTATATGCGATAAATCTAGTTTTTATAATCTGAGTTCTACTAAATTAAAGTAATCCTAGATTATCCAAAGCAATGCAGCTGAATTAGCAGCTCAGGCCACAGGGATTAATTCTAAACAAACAGGCATCATAACATAACGTGATGTGAAGATGAAGTATAATACCATAAAACAGCTTGTGAGTTAGAAAGGAACATGAATACATACACAAAAAACATATTGAAGTTCTAACGCAAAAGATGATCACACGATTCAATTAATTTCTTTTGTTTTGTATTCACACATGCTTTCCATGTGCTTCGTTTTTCATCACGTTTATGGCCTGTTGTTTTTGAAGGAATTCCACCAGTTATAGCTTCAATCTTATTACTGCTGTGGGAATTCTTTACTCGAGTCTAATGACATGGCTGGTGTGGATTCTACAAGAAGGAATGTGAAAACAGCTCGTTACACGTCCCTCACCTGCCACATTAGCTATATAAATACTGTATATATCAAATGAATTTAAAGAGATTTGTTGTGTATGTATTGACAAAAGTTGTAAAGTTTTTAACCATAAAACAACCATATGTTTTTAATTGTGAAACATCATAATATTATTTTTGAATGTAAAAAGATAGATGGGAACTTTAGTCCATGTTCTCTTGATGTGAGTATTGGCTTGGCCAAGTCTTTTTCCTTACCTTTTTAGGTCATGTCTCTATTTCCGTGTTTTTTTCCCCCCTGAATGATGTTTGTCATTGTGTCCAAAAAAACCCCCTTCTTTTTATATCTTCTACAGCAATATAAATGGTCTATTTTTTCTATTTTATGTCTTGTGAGACCTGTTTTCCACTGACTTTTAACTCACTCACATCAAGCTTCTTTGAAGTTACAACCAGTTTATTAACTCGTCTAAGCCATTAGACGTGTATTAACATGAATTTGTTTATTAATACTGCTACTGAGTTAATATTTTAAATTGCTTTTTAAATTCCAAACCCTTTTTATGAAATTAGCTGATTTCCTTGTCCAGCAGGACTTAACACCTGCCCACGGTGCCAAAACTACCACTAATTGGTTTGATGACCATAATATTACTATGACTTGATCCTCATAGTGAATCTATGGGGTATTATCAAGAAGAAGAGCAGAAACACCTAACCTGACAATACAGATGAGCTGAAGCCTGCTATCAAAGCAACCTGGTCTTCAGTAACGCCTCAGCAGTGCCACAGGCTGATCACCTCCATGCCATGCCGCACTGATGCAGTAATTCATGCTAAAGGAGCCCTGATGAAGTACTGAGTGCATAAATGATCATCGTCTTCCTCTTAATACTTCTGTATTGTAAATTGATTGATCCTAGAAAATATTCTAATATTGTGAAATATTGGATTTTTTTATTTCCATGACCTGTAAGCCTTATCGAAATTAAAACAAACAAACAAACAAAAAGGCTTGAAACATTTCACTTTACGTGTAATGAATCTAGAAAACATGAGAGGTTCACTTTTCCAACTGAGTTATGAAAAAAACTTTTCTACGATATTCTAGTTTTATCAAATGCACTGTATATACTGTATATACAGCAATACACCATAATTACTACACTAATTCCAGGTGAATTAAATAACACTGATTATCAATTATATACCAGTAAACTGGTGACAGGATCATGGGCACCCAAGGCTCATCTATGCCAGTGGATGCCAGCCTGTCTAGTCCGATCCCAATGTAGCGCAAATAGCTGAAAAAAAGTAAATACTGGCTAAGATGGAAAGATATCAGAACCCTCCGTGCATCATAGCCTGCCTTGTATGGAGCTTAGAAGGGAAAGAGCTCAGGGTTGCTGATCCGGCCTCCAAATTCCCCAGATCCCAATCTGACCTTGCATCCATGGAATGTGCCGGACAAACAAGTCCAATCAATGGAGGCCCCACCCTGCAACTCACAGCACCCTAAGGATCCGCCGCTAATGTTCTGGTGCCAGCACACTGCCAGCGGTCTTGTGGAGTCATGCCTGAGGGGTCAGAGCTTCCCCGGCAGCAAAAGGGGAACCTATATAATTTCGGACTTTGCATTTTAATGTTATGGCTGATCGAGTGTCAGCAAAAATAAACATGAACGTGAATAATATAAATGTTGTTTATTTTATGTGACATTGACATGGTCATCTGTGGCTGGCATGTCCAAGGCTGCCTGATGGGAAAAGCTCTCTGGATCTGGTGGCCAGTTGCAGCCAGACACACACACACACAAACAAATACACACATACAGACCAAACAGACACCATGTGTGAAATTCCCAGAATTCATTGGCTACACAGATGAATCAGGGGTCTGGATGGCCTCTCGAGCATGTCGAAGCCCTGTTGGACGGGATTACCAAACCATCTGCTAATAACTAGCATAGCACGGCAGAAGACAGAAACCAGACCAACAGAGGAAGATATGTAGCTGATTATGCATTTATCCAAAGCCACTTACAAGTAGGAGTGGGAAAAAGTAAATAAATGTATTAAGAGACATTTATACAAAATACACTACCGTTCAAAAGTTTGGGGTCACTTTCTAACTCCATGATGGTTCCTGATTTTTATTTCTTTCTACATT
>JAQMYG010000018.1:20186877-20211596 GCA_030014215.1 Clariallabes teugelsi
AAATAAATAAAGAGATAAAAATGTGTACACAGTGTACTCCAGCAGTGAGGATGTGTTCGGTGTCTCATCTTTGCTCTGTTAGTTTATTAGGCTTTTGTAGGCTGACTAAAGGAAGTTTACGGCATGTCTCCATTAAACCATTAAACTTCACTTCAGCAAAAGACATGAGACATACTGTAGCGTCAAAAAACTTGTCCGGTGTTTATGTTTCTGTATTAAGTGTTGGTGTTCAATTCAGATCTATAAAATTTCTATTATTTGTCTAATACCAAATCTGAGTCAAAACATTGACTTTTTAGCCAACTGTATAATGTTGTATACAGTACATGATGTTAAACTTTTGAACAATTCCCACCAGGAACGCTAACACTGAATGAGGGTTGTAATATGGTGGTAATGACAATGGGATGACGCTGTGTTTGAAATTTTGAATGACTTGAGTGAAATGATGTTGAGATAAAGTTAAATGAACGACCCAAACACAACGCTTTACATACAACCTCAAAATTATGAAATTGCAACCTGTTTCTGGAATGTTAATTTTTTTTTAGTTGTTGCAAATCAAATAAATTGTTGTTGGTCTTTCGGCAATGGGTCGCTACAGCAGACAATCCGGTCCGCACACACAGGTTTTGGCACAGGTTTTACGCCAGATGCCATTTCTGACACAACCCTCCCATTTTATCTGGGCTTGGTAGAGGCACTTCATCCAGTTGTTGGGGATCGAACCCGGGCCTTTCACATGGCTGGCGAAACACCTACCACTGAGCCGCCAGTGCCCTGTTGCCCTGGTGACATCAGACACAAAATCGCTAGTCTGAAAGATTTTAAGTTGGTGGAACTTTAAGGTGACAGTTACTGTTAAAGTATTTACAGATACTTAAAATATCAAATTTGCTCAGCTACTGTAACTTGAAAAGTGTCATTTCTACTGTACAAACTCATAAATACGAAAAAGTTCCAAATACTCATCAAGGTTTATTGATTTGAACTAATTGTAATTATTTAAGTTAACAGTACTCAATATGTTGAATTACTTTGAGCATTAGGGTTTACAGTCATTTTTGTGCTGCTTGTTGGTACCAACGCCCTTATTCCTGATCAGGTCATCAGTTTGGTATTAATGTTGTTTTAAAGTCATTTTTGCGTCATTGGAACATCATGATACATCTTTCTTTTTTTTTTTACGGTTATCTGTCATGTAGTCAAGTTTGTTCCAACATCATTTCGTGAAAGTAATTCTAACTTTCAAAAAGACAACCTAATACCAATCATTTCCCACATATTTGTTCCGACCTATTGGTGTTCAAATTAACATCACCACCACATTAACACCAAGAATTCCTGCTGGTTTAGCAGCTGTCCCAATCCTATCCTATCTATATTTTGCACACATGGAAAGCTTGTGATTGTGGATCAGCGATATACTGTAACGTGGCATCTGTTTGAAGCTGAAGGTGTAGCTCTAACGCTGAGGTGTAACAACATGTGGGAGGAAAAACCAAACACTCAAGACTGATTAAGAAACACACCCAGAATAGAAGTAGAGTCTCAGTCACACATGCACACACACACACACACACACACACACACATACCTGTGCACACCCACACGTTTCCAGATCCAACAAAACAATATTACAGAACAGAGAAAAAAAACATTTACATAACGCTTCCTTATTGCTACAATATGATGTGATAGAGTTATACCTACTGTATGCATGTACATCTTATGTACTATTGTACTGTATGTATGTTATAAAAGGTATCATAGAGAGTTGTCTGCAAATGAATCATTCTTTTTATTGATTGCTGTAAGTGAACCACATGAACTGATTCGCTACTGGGGACAAGTCAAAAAAGCTATTGTGTCATCTAGGGAATAAAATTAGCATAAAGTTATTACAGATGTTTCTTAGCTTCACATGAAGATGTGTTTGGTTTTCTTATCACACTGTATTACACACATGTATCATAGACATCAAAGTCTTTACAAGTCTAATTAAAATTTTTATTTATAATTTAATTATTTAAAATTGTGCATTTCAGAATGATGAATCAAATTAACAAAAACATGCACAGTTCAGTTCACTTAAACACTTTATTTCAAATAATTCATTAGTTTAGCACTGTCAAAGTGTAATGTAATTTATGGATGGTAAACTTTTCCATCATGAAGAAAAATCAATAAAAATAAAAGAAAACAAATCAATGATGAATAATTTGTGGTTTAGGATTTTTTTTTTTTCTAGTTGCATTGTGATATATTTTTTTATTACTCAGTATAAAAACGTCACTTACAGTTGATCACAATACGTGACGTGATGCTTTTATATTTCATCTTAGTAAGTGAAATATTTTTAAATCTAGCCAAACCTATTTATAATTTCTTAAAATAGTTTTTTTTTACCAAACCAAACATATTATTTCTTGTCAAATGTTACTAAAATTTGTAAGCACAAATTTCTTCTTCTCTTTCAAGAAATAAATTATTAAAACCGAAACTGTCTTCCAATAGAGCAAGAATTTTTTTGTTATTAATATTTTTAGTAGAATTTGATTAGAAATAAGCTTAATTAATCTTATATTTGGCTTGTTATAATCTTATTTTGAGAAAATGTAAATGAATGTAACTATATTCCAACATTTTTCACTTTGCTAAGATATAATTTTTTTTGCAACGTAAAAATGAATCAGCTGCGTCTGGGACCAAACTGCACTGACCTTAGCTTTAAAAATTATTTTATAAAACTCAAATTACTATCTGTGCAGAGTTCCACATATCGTCCGCATGGGATTCTTTCAGGTTCTCTGGTTTCCTCCAGACTTCCCAAAACATACAGACAGGTGGACTGGCTGTGATAAATGACCCCTATGTGTGTATTAGTGTATGAACTGGCTTCCCAGTAAGTTCTCTTATCTTGCATGTTAAAAGTGCTTATTGATGAAGAAGGACAGAAGTAACAATTTGCACTAATGAGAGACTCATTCCAGCTTGATGATGTGTGGCATTACGAGAACCCTATGTAATTCTGCCCCCTGGTGGTCAATTTAGGATACAACAAAAAGTGACCCAATAACAGTTTGATACATTTACATTTCATTATAATAATATTATATCTGTACCACGTATTCAGTAACAATGTAATATTAACTTGTCTTTGCTCTTTCTCTTGTCTTGTTATTGTTAATAATTAAAATATCAGTTGCGATAGATGTTGAGGTTTGGTTATTTCAATTATTATTATTATTATTATTATTAAAGGTTTACATACACAAAAAAAAACAGGACATTTTGGAAGTCCTTTATGAGCAGTGTGTGTGTGTGTGTGTGTGTGTGTGTGTGTGTGTGTGTGGTCAAGCACTTGATGTTTAAACCACAACACAGCTTTTCAAACTGCTGAGAGTATGATTTTAATTGCCCCCATAGCAAATCCTACAAAACAAACATGTCATTAATCTTTTTTTTTTCTGTAGCAGTGGGAAAATACCACGAGGTGAGAAATCCTGATCGTATGAGGAGACTCAACAGAGACCGAGCTGAGCCGTGTGTAGTTTGTGGTATGAGTTGGTCTGTGAAATAAGATCTAAGAAATAAGAAATCAAAGACTTGGGCCATGTTGTTATGAGAAAATAATACATTTATTCATTTCAGTTTATATTTTCCAGAATGACATAATATTTATTCTTTAAATCTATTTATACTTGCATTTTTTTTTTTAAACCGTTCTTAAAAAAAGTTAATAAAACAAAAAAGTTACTAAGACAAAAATAAGACAGGTTGTCAATAAGACCATCAAACCCCCAAAGAAGAAACTGATCCGTCCTGATGATGTTAGAAAACATATAAGTTCGAGCTCTTCCTTAAATGTTTCTTTAAAATTCACAATTTCCTCAATCACACATTTTTAAACCATTATATTTACTATTAGTCTTATATGATGTCCAGTACATGCACGTGAACAAGCTGTTATTATAGCAACAATAACCTATTAGAAAAAGCTCTTTAATATAAACGTGTGATTCACAGCTTCACTATTGTCAAAGCTGCTAGAAATTTAAGAAAATGAATCAACACCATCCGACCAATCAGATTGGTGTGAGCTGTGGTATAAAGTGCAGTGAGTGTTTGCACAGTAATCTCATACCTGATTAAACACACAAGCATGTATTAGTGTTACCTGAAATACACAGTAGATTTTATACCTTCCTGGTTGCGTTAACAGACTTGCTTATTGTAATTAAATGATTTATTTAACAGATGATTCATTACAATCCTGAGCAGCATGGAGGCCTGGCTGATGTTTTGTGTCATCTGAGACACTAATGCAGGAGGTTCCCTTTAGGACACGAGGCCTAAACATTGAGATTTTGACCATATACAGTACGTCTAGTAATTATTTGTGTGTGTATGACAAAGAGAAAGACAGGAAGAATGAAAAGAAAGAGAGAAAGAGAGAGAGAGAGAGAGAGAGAGAGAGAGAGAATGCCTCCTGAGCTACACTGGGTATTTTCTCCAACTGTATTGATGGTGGACTTGTTATTGTCACACCGTGTACCTTAATCCTGAAGGTCTGGCAAGGTTAGCCATCGTTATTAAAGCTCATTTGAAGAGGCAAGTAACTGCAGCTTATACATTCAAGGGCAATTAACACGCTCCCTGGCCATTTGCTCTCAGTGGCCGTCTCCAATACAAGACGTCCCTCGAGGAGCAGCGTTGGTAGGCGAGGCTGCGGCTGCTAAACTGTTTGAGCTCTAACAAAAGGCGGATTGGTGTGTATGCGTGTGTGAGGACAACAAAGGCCGGAGAAAGCTCCTTAATAGTAGGGGTGCTTTGTAATTCTGCCCCCGGTGCCTCCCCAGAGCCCCGACATCCCCATCCCGAGCCCCTCAGCTCCATTGGCCACAGCTGCCTGGGTCTTTGTATTCAAGAGGCAAAATGGCCACCTGCATTCGAGTGGGATGAGAAAACAAAGGAACTCGGTGTGAGGAGAATGTAAAGTTTCACCAACAGTACTTTCGAAGTGCTTCATTAGTGTGTTATGAAAGAAACAGATTGATGTTAGTTCATGATCTCACATTTAGGTTTCAGGGTTTTTTTTTGTCCCTTACACTAATTATTTAATGAGGGATCTTTTCAGTAAATTACACTACAATATTGAATGATGTAAAAGTACTTATGCTCCTGAACTAACCCAACTTTACATTTCTTCATGAATGTTTAGGGGTTTTTAAAATTCATGTTTCTGTTTCACTGAAGTTTTGCAAGATAAAATTCAGATAATCAGGAAGACATCAGACAAACATGTCTCTTATCCTTAATTTAAAAAAATCTTTACAGAAGACATTTATTAACATGAATATAACAAAGTCTGCAGTGAAGTGGATGAAACCTGTATAACATAGTCGAACACTGTGAACTTTTGATATCAGTTCCATAAAACTGGGACATACAGAACGATACTACGGATAAATACTTTATTAATCAGAGGGGAAACAATACGATTCCTACCTGCATGTCAGTCTTATAGCAACATCAAACATAGCAGTGTCATAGAAGTGATATAACCGGGTACCAGAGGAACACTATATTAATTTACAACCACAAATCTACAATAAGAAAAACCCTGTAACACAACTCTACCCAGTGTTCCACTTAAGTCTGGGTTAAATACTGTTATCACAAGGCACCATCTTAAAAGCTTTCATTTAGAATTTCATTTTACTTGAACTAAGCATTTAAAAAATCACAAGATGTTTGAGTAAACCCAAACTGAACGTGATTTTGTGATGTCCTTGTTTCATATTATTTTGCAGTATTTTCCAAAAAGATGTTTATTTACCTTTTTTTTTTTGGGAATTGTTATTTTTGGAGTTTTGTTAACTTAAATTTAGTTATAATAATAATAATAATAATTCATTCATTCATTCATTCATTCATATTCTATACCGCTTCATCCTCTATTCAGGGTCGCGGGGGGGCCTGGAGCCTATATAATAATAATAATACAAAAATATTTAAAAACAGGACAGGGCACAACACAAAACTAAAACCACTGTAATTATTGTTTAATAACAGAGTATAAAACTTAGTATAAAAATATATAGATTAAATATATTTTTTTAATGAAAAATATATACTAAATATATTTTTTTAAAATAAAAAAATAGAAAAAAATTATAGAAAACAAGTATTAATTCTACAAAAAGAATATTTTATTTAAATGATAATAATTTACCAGATATGTTTATTTTTGTTATCTCATTTCATAGTTTCTTTTTTTTTATTTCTTTCTATTTTTTTCTTATCTTACTCCTGTACCTTCATTTCCTTTATTAATTCTGTATTTTCCTTTAATTGTATAATATTCTATAATATTATTTTTATTTCTTATAACGTTTTATTTTGTCACCGTGGCTTAAAATATTTATATATACAGTGTACAGTGTACGGTATATATTACACGTTACCGTACTATAAGCAACCTGCAGTTCCAATTATGTCCACGAGGAGGCAGAGAAGACTAATCAGCATTAGTGCTGCATATCCCATAATTCATTGCTGCGGCATAATCGACGTGCAGCGCGAAAAAAGAAAATGGCGGAAGAGGTGCCGCTGTGCACTAAAAGCAAAAACATTCATTAACAGTGAATCATTAGCGAGAATATTAAACCACGATTAGTTAATCTGCATCTGTATGTACTTGTATCTTTGTGTGAAATTGTAACGAAAGATAATGATATGTTGTAACAAAGCCAGCGGTTAGCGTGGTGGCTAAGTGGCTAGAATCATCTAGTCTGCAGAATGAATCCGCAGTGTTTAGCATCAACATGGCGATGTTTTAACTCCTTCCTACTTTAAACAATTCGTTTCTCCTCAGTTTAAAGGCGGAAAGAAAACAAACTGAAGACTCGACCAAAAAAAACAGTCTTTTTATTTGTGTTTTAATATTCTGAGGAATGAAATGTGCAGTAAAATTTGGGATACGACCAATTTTTTTTTTTTTTATCATGATAGATTTTAAAAAAAAAATTTTTTTTTATATCTTGATGTTTGGGTTAGCTTATGAAATTTGTATTGCAAAACTATTACCAATATTACAAAAAACCCTCATGAAAATCACAGCTTTTGAGTTCGTACCAACACTTTTGAACCAGCTTTCTCCTCAAGGCCCTCCAACCCTGTACTCAGGATAGAAGATGAATGAATGAATGAATGAGTGAATAAATTAGGATAGAACATTAAAAATGAGCAAAACATCCGTTCAGCTGCTTGCTGCTGTGGCGTTAGAAAAGATGTTAGATGATGTATCACAGTGTCAATAATATCGTGATACCATCACCATCTATAATTTATCTGATTTCACAGATCATTAGCATGTTTTGCTTATGCTTCTACATTGCTAGTGTTTAACTGATCCAAACAGTTCTAGATAAATAGAGTCAGAATCTTTTTTGTATTATTTGACTGGCGAGATTTGTTGAGGCGACACGGTGGTGTAGCGGTTAGCACTGTTGCCTTGCACCTCCAGGGTCTGGGTTTGATTCCCGTCTCTGTGTGCATGGAGTTTGCATGTTCTCCTCGTGCTTGGTGGGTTTCCTCTGGGTACCCTGGTTTCCTCCCACATTCCAAAGATATGCAGGTTAGGCTAACTGGTGTTCCCAAATTGCCTGTATTGTGTGTGTGTGTATGTGTGTGCGCCCTGCGATAGATTGGTAGCCTGTCCAGGGTGTACACCGCCTCGTGCCCTAAGCCTCCTGGGATAGGCTCCAGGTCCCCGAAACCCTGAATACAGGATAAAGCGATATAGAAGTTGAGTGAGTGAAAGATTTGTTGTGTCGGGAACTGATCACCACCCTTTAGTGGTAAGACCACTGACATCACAGATTTCGCAGGCAAAAGAGATGCAAAGGAAGTAAATCGAATCATAAAGAGCACAAACATGATAATCATCATCATATTGTGGACATTATCCTTCTAATTTCCTTGTCCACCATGTTGAATAGTAATTTCCAGCCAAACTTATTCGTAATGCCAAGCAAAGTTTGGTAAAACGATTATCTCACCAGATCAGCGCAGTAGTAAGAACTGTAATGGACCAGTTGAATATAGGCCTATTTGTAGCTGCCCCTGTGTTTCACCTTAACCTACGCTATCTTATGTCAAGTATTTTGTTTCATTATAGTCAAACACCGTAGCAAAACTCACACTCGGAAATTTTAACTGTAACTAAAAAAATCAACAACTACATGCAGAAAATGTTATTTAATTTTATTGACTACAATAACTTCTACAAATACTAGACTTTTCCCCCCCAAGGAAACAAATAAATAAATCATTTCACTATTAATATCATTGTACTATGTTTCATATCAAAATGAAAACTTCACTTCTGAATCTTTAAACATTTTCAGTAATTTTTTTCTTCCTCTTAAAGGCTAAATGAAATTGCATGCCAGAGGCATGTGTGTGCACGCATGTGTAGTCCAAGAGCCTAGGATTGTATTAAATATCAAGCGTAAGTAGAAGACATGACAAAGACAGACACAGAGAAATTACACAGCATGCATTGGTGTGGCTGTGAGATTCACGGTGCTTGTGTCCAAACCTGTGGAGTGTTTATAGGCATAATTAGTATGCTGCTTATGCTGCTTTGGAGTTTTTATGGGGCTTCGGTCATGCTCAAATCGTGAAAACGACTCGAGTCATACTTTATGACATATCATTCAACCAGCTCAACACATACAAACACTAAGTGCTAGTCAACACACGTTTCAATTCCTAAGCCTGACACTTACACCTCTGTAGACATGACATCAGCTTCCCAGGTCAGACAATCAATACAAACACACACTCCATGGGGCCCGTTTTAGTGTAGACAGCTTTTCTGAGTGCACCCGATACACAGCAGGGGCACGCACTTCACTATCACAGTGTGCATGTGGTGAGAAAGCCGGCTCTTGGGCAGCCTCAACCTGACAATCAAAATAGCGAGATGAAGAAGGAGATTGGATTTAAGGTTTAGCATGTGGTCCTTTAAAATAAGTGATTTATTGATAATTTATTTATTGCTGTTTTAATTTTTCTCATGAATAATGTCACAGAGGGAACTTTTATTTGCTAGTGAGGTTACAATGGTGGAAAAGAAAAAAAAAAACAGATTAAAGCGCCACTGCATCACTTACTTTAGGTAGAGATGATGCAACACCATGACCTGTTAGGAAAATGACATACTGTATAAAACCGTTGGTTTAAGGCATTTCTACTACAAGGTCAACGTAGAATTTAATCACATAGTAAATCTTGTATGGAATTTAGGATCTTACAAATGGTGGATGAACAAGTGTTCAACGAATCTTTACCTTTTGCATGATGCATGAATCCAATTTCACTAGACACTGGGAAGTTGATAAATTGTTAATAAACTTGGATGATGATCAAGTTACAGCCGTTATGATAAGCAGAGGTGACATGTGGTCACTGCTACAAGTTTATGCATAGCACAAGGTACTTCCTGGTTGACATCTTTAGCATGAGAGTAAAAACAGGAACCTGATCATTTTCAGTTTCTTCCACTACACTGTATTAAAAAAAACTGCTCATGTTCATCTATCGCATTCTCTGACCTTTCAATAACAGACAATGCATGTGCTTAAAACTGCTTGGGGATCATGGGTACTGTAGATATTGGGTTCTGGATTTTTAGCTCTGTAAAATATTTAATTCAAATTGTGTGCCGATGCTTTAATTATCAAGACAAAACCTGAAGGGTCGCATTATGCTGATTTTTCCCCAGCAGAGATGACTTGGAGTTATTTATAGAGAGAGATTATATCCATGCTTAAATAGAGTACTAGTAAAGCAAGGCACATGTGAAAAAAAAAAAAAAAAAGACCAAAAGATTACATTTCTAAACTAACTGGACACCTGTTAAAGCTACGATCTTACTCCGTGACCCAGAGTATCCCTCAGGCAGCCCTGTGAACTGAAGTTAATCCTCTGGTAGCACAGAGAGGTGCCAAAGGAAACCGAGAAGTCAAGTACAACTCACAAAATAAAAGTCAGGTTTATTGTTGAACAAACTTCACACACACAGACAGGCCAAGGTAAAACAAATGCAAACAAAAAACCAATAAGAACTCCTTTTCTTTGGCCTAGCCCTCCCATACAAAAAAAAAAAAAACGAACTAGTTTATGGTACAACTAAAATTCATACATAAAATCTGACTGGAATGCTCAGAGTTAAATGGCTGATTTTATAAATGTTTCTGTTTCCAAAGTTTGCGAGACATGGTCAAACAAGTAAAATTTCATAAAGAAGCACCGTTTTGGTCACAGGAGATCACGATCAAGTGACTGATCCCTTAACAATATGTACAAAAATATAAAATGTAAATAAAAATACAAACAAATCCTCGTCTTGTGAACTTTGTCGTCGTGTTGGGGATCTGGGTGGTGGAGTTTTCCCTCTAGAAAATTTTGCATTGGGGGTTAGTGGGTGAGACGTGGGAACGTGGGGGAGAAAACAATGACCATGTTTGATGTTTGAGTCCTTTATGCCACTGGCTCCAACAAATGTGCCGATGAGCTCTACACGGGATCAGTAGCATTAAACAATCCTTTTAATCATCGCCCTTCTTCGGTTTCTTCAGGTCGACCTCCTCCTAGAAGCAACAAGAGTCGCGGGTTAGAGAGGCATAAAAAGGTATGAGAAAATTAAACATGTAAGAACCTTCCTACGTCCTCACCTCATCGTCCTCGTCATCCTCATCGGCCCCTCGTTTCGATCCTCTACACAGCTCCTCGTCTTCCTCATCCTCATCATCCTCGTCTCCTGCAATAAGAAGGAACTATACTGGTCAGATTTGCATCCGGGTTTCAAACCAGAAGCATCTATGTGAAGGAAGACCAACGTTATTAGGAAAACACCGACACCCACCCTCTACATCTTCCTCCTCCTCTTCTTCGTCTACTTCATCCTCCTCTTCGTCGTCAATCTCTGGCTCTCCGTTTTCCTCATTTTCCTGTTAAAAAGTTGTAGTGAGATCAGCTTTCTTCTCAGACAATCCATAAACAAACCTCGACTAAAATAAGTGCTTTAGTGTGTGTGGTACCTTTCCATTAGTGGCCTCCTTTCCATTTTCCTTCTCCTCAAGGAGCTTCTCCTTCAAGTCCTGGAAAATGATTAAACACACCCATTAACACAACGCCGTGTTAGAAGAGAGTGTCCCGACGATTTAAAAACATCATTATGTCCAGTGGACTTAAGCCAAGATAGTGAGAAAGGCTGGTGGGGGGGGACGACGACGACGACACGGGACACAAGAGCGCCCTCTGTGAGGTTGCGCGTAAAAGTACAGCCGTGATCTGGGCAACGACATTGGCTGATACAGAGCCTCTTCCAGCTGTCAATCATGCGGCTTAAGGACCCGCCTACTTAAGAGTTAGACGATTTGTAATACGACACCTCGGTGTTATTGAGATACCATGGGTATTGTAGTTCGGGCAATTTCATGAACGCCATATGCTAGGAGGAGGAGGACACACCCGTGGAGCAGAGCGCAAAAAGGGACGGTCGTTAAACTCCATACGGAGTCAGGGGTGGGAAAACAAGCTGACTTGGAAGACTTTGAAAGGACAAAGAAGGCCTTGCGCATGTCCCCCTCTCTCTCTCTCTGTGTCTCAACATCCTTTCCGAGAACATAATCCCAGAATGCGTACTGCGCCCTCACGCGCTGAAGAGTGCGCCAAACCCGCCATTAAAGCGCACTATTTATTATACAACACACACAAATGTGTGCAAATAGCAATAGGCTGCGTACTACACTATCTGGTACAGTATGCGGTTTGGTGAGAAGCCAGAAGAGCGCGATCCACCCCCTCCTTCCTTCCCTCCCTCCTGTGTGCTTTCTACCGGATTTAGGTCGAGAGGAACAAACTGGAGGCGGCCAGTCACTTTATCCGGCTTTTCAGCAGAGCGTGTTCACCGAGACGCGCGCACATCAATCACTTTAGACGTTACTATTAAAAGCTTTCAAGTCTTTATTCGCGATTACATAATGCAAACGTTCTATAGCACGCGCGACCACCAACTCACCGCAACGCTATTTTTATCATCATTAGCAGTAATAATTGTAACAGCCTAAGTATCTGACACCTTTCTGGCGCCAGGTGTAATTCATGCAACAAATCGGATCTGTACATCATCTCACAGCACTGGAGTCAAGTCTTGTTACAAAGTGTGTAAAAAAAAAAAAAAAAAAAACTAAATTTAGCTTAGATCGAGTAACGGCACTTCCGAAATGCAAAGTCGGAAGTAACCAAATATCAGATAAGCCTTTAATCCGAAACGGTACAAGAAACAGAGAGAAAGAACGAGAGGGGATACCCGGTAATCAATAAACCCATAACTTATTAATCCACACAGAAAGGTGCGTGATGGGTTTACGATTGGAAACGAAACAGCACAGGTGCTGAAAACGAAATGAATTCAAAGCCTGAGCGAATCACGAAGTAAACCCGAAAAATAAACTTGGAATCATACAAACGCGTAGGATCACACGAAGGAGCATTATATAAATAGGTAGATAAATAAATAAATCATGCAAGTTATTATAACCGGTATCCCGAGCAATGTGCACATCACAGGCCTGATAAATCAAATGAAGTACATTAGAGGGGAGAGAGAAAGGGGGAATAAATAAATATATAAATAAATCGCGCGTCTTAACACATGTGATCTTTTTTTTTGCTCTGGTGTAGTAACAATAATCATTGTGTTAATAATCATTATGATTGTCGTGTCCTCTCCGGCGGCGGCGCTTCGGGTTCAAAGAGGAACCGAGACCCGAGTGTAGCTTATAAACAAAGAACCCGCGCGCTCACTGTTGGCTTCGGCAGGACAATAAGAAGAACTCTGTGGATTTGTTCATTCTCACCCAAATTGCTTTACAAACGTATCAACCTAAAACACACAAACAGGTATCGTGGTTTTTTTTTTTTTTTTTCATTTATTCGGACCCGATCCCGGGTTCTCCATCGGCGCAAAAAGCGTAACAGTCCGTGATGAAACAAAAATGAATGAAAGGCAAAAAAAGAAAAACCCCGAAACAATGTTTCTGTTGCCCGTGTTCCGGGTTTCTTTCTTACCTTGGCGGAAATTTCCGTCGGAGAATCGGCCTTGGTGTCTGCCATGGTGGATAGTGATTAATAATAATATAAATAATGCCAAAAAAAACTAAGAAAACTAGACTTTAAGTGGGTTGAGAATCCACCTCACGGCGCTCCTTAATCAGTATCGAGCTGTTTATTATAGAGCTCTTCTAAACTAATGCCGTCGGCATGCGATGTGGGAGGCTTTAATATAGATTTGTGGGTGGCGCTCGTGTAGAAAGGGGGCGGGCACCTGGCTATGATTGGCTGGTGGTTCTGGTGCGGGAGGGGCTTACTACACAGTAAGAGTGGAACAATGGATAGGTTTTCGAAACGGAAAAATAGAGGACACGCCTTCTGAACCGAACCGCTAAATCAAGTGAACAAGAGGAGGAAGAAGAACAAGAAGGAGAAGAGGAGGAAGACACGCCCCCTGATGAAAGGGGGGAAGAAAAAAAAACCCATTCGTATTATGGACACAGCATATAGAGTATATGTTATTTCCTCAATAAAGACGTCCGGAGGTTGTTTTTTTTTAGAGGCCTGTATAAATACAAAATGCGTGCACTCACCTTGCGGAAATGCAGCCGTTCGTGAATGATTGTGTGAACAGTTCCAACAGACAGATGCGTCTCTTCTGCAATTTGGCGGCAGGTTATCAGTGGATTTTCAAGGATCAGGTTTTCCACTCGCTGAATGTTCACGGGAATGACTGCAGTTGGCCCGGAGCCACCTCGGCCCGGATCGTCATTCACGGACGTACGGCCTTCTTTAAAGCGTTTGCACCAATCAAATGTTTTACTGCGACTGAGAGCCTGGATACCGTACTGTGCTTGAAGTCTTCTGTAAATATCAATCGGTTTCACGCCTTCTTTCACCAGAAATTTCATCACAATACGCTGTTTCATGCTTGCACTGAGACGGTCGCTCTCCATTTTGCCTAACACGCGATTCGCGCGGCTTGACACGTTAGCGACACCATGCGGTAACACGAGACACGTGTCACTACTTACCAGCACGACTTAGTTAATAAAGATGCGCTGGGATCTCTTCTTTTAGGCTTCAAGTCCCGGTTTGGCTTGAACGCCTGGTAATCGCGAGTGACACGGCTACACCGCCATGATGTGATTCGCGCGCGCGCGAACTTGATTGATGTTGCGTGTGATTAGCCCGGGAAAATAAACACCGTGAAAAGGAAACTCAGGACCGGGGGGGAAACAAACGCAGCTAAAAGAAGTGAAGGATGGTTGAGTGTCTGGTGCAGTCTCTATTTATTCCCCTCCCTTTGAGCTTGCTTTGACTAAAGCAAAGAGCTAAAAAAAAAAAAAAAAAAAAAGTTTTAACCTGAGACATGTTTTATCATCAGTTTCATTTTAACAACACGGAAATTCCAGGAAATGTGCTACATCAATGTGAAAAAAAAAATGTGTCTGGGTCAGTAAACACAATTAAGCGTTTTAACAATAACTATGTGTAGGATATGATGATATATAAAACCTTTCAAATGTTTTTCCTCGCTTTACCAGATTTAGTTACAGATCATTAGAACAAAGCAGAAGGCGTCAGGCGGCGAACATAACAACCAGGAGGAGGAGGGAGGAGGAAGGTTGGGGGGTTTTCGGGGACTAATTCATCATAACCTATATTTAAATTTCTGCTTTGATTACGACGCCATCGGCAGCGAGGCGACGCTGATTGGTCCAGAGCGTCTGCGTCACGCTCCCTGCGACACCTAGTGGTCGCATAGAGTGTCACTCAAACGGGGTTCGCGCGCAGCGACCGAGAAATCCCGGAAGTGGATTACCATAGGAGCTGAACTCGGATGCGAAATCGAATTAGGTCGTGTTAAACGTATTACAGTTATAATTAGGGGTTTTAGCAAGGTGCAGAAAATGACATTATTCTCCACTTAAATGATTTCCTGTCACACAGGCCAGTATTTGCACTTTATAAGAGAATTTCATTCATTCTTTCATTCATCTTCAACACTGCTCATCCGCTTTATCCTGTGTAAAGTTCCCTGGGGTGCAGGGCACAAGGTGGGGGTACACCCTGGATGGGGTGGCAACCCATGGCAGGGCACGAGCACATACACACTCACAGCACTACAGGCAATCTGGGACACCGATCAGTCTATAAGCCACATCCATCCCTGGAGGTGCAACCCAATACCAGTGAGCCACCATGACCCCCTACTCTCAGAAATAAATGTGCTTTTACTTGTATTGGTGCTATCAGTAGTATATTTCATCGTACCTTTTGTGTGCATTCAATTAACCTTTTTTAAATAAACATTTAAAGGTGTACCAGTGGTTCTCAGGATCACGGTGGATCAGGGAGTCTATCCTATGAGCACTGAGTGCAAAGTGGGAGTGTACCCTGGAATCTTGGGTGCCAGTCACAAATGCACAAACACCCTCCCATGCCGACATTCACACATATAGGGTCAATTTAGAGTGTTCAATGCAAAAGATGGCATTTTTCTAGGCAGTGTCAGAAAACTAGAAAATGAAATGCAATAAAGAGAAAATAAAATCTATAACAGAACCACTTTCCTGTTTCAGAATTTTTTATGTTTTACAAAACACTAATTTGTTGCAAGCAGTGAATAATGTTTAAATGTTTCAATGCTCTTTATAATGCACTTGCAGAAACTAAGAAGACTTAGCCTGCGTTCTCAGGAAATGAACTGTGACATGGTTGAAAACCACAAGGACATGACAGTTTTAAAAGTGGAGAATTTTACTTTAATGATACACAGCTGTAGTGTTGTGTTTTGCACTTGTCATGCATTGAGTGTATTTTGCCCTTACGGAGGTTATGTGGGACCAATAACAAGTCAGAAGAAAAGCAATCCAATTCAGATCAAATGTTCAACCGTTGGAACAAACGTGTTCATTGCTCACAGACTTACTAAATTTATGTTAATTACTTTGCAACAGTAGTCTAGTCTTTATTTAATTTGTCTGACAGGTTAATAAGATTATTTATTGCATGTACTGAAAAATACAATCTTTAGCGTGTTAACTGCATGGTCATCTTATTTAGATAATAGCATATTGATCTGCTAATTTAAAGCAGACATGCACGTGATTTGGTTAATGACTGTTACACAACATTTCTTTTCTTTTTCTTTTTTTTTCAGAATAGACTGCTTTATCAAAACTCTGGCCTATCTCATGTTCTGCATGAGAGTTTCTCATATCTGCATATGGTGTGCTTTGTTAGTCCATTAAGATTTTGTTTAAACAAAATTGTATTATAAAATCCACAGAGAAGCTGAACTATTTAACATTTTAAGCAAATGTTGTATGAATAAATATTTCTATTCTTGTAAGATGAAGCATTCATTCCCAAAACAAATTTGGCAGTAAGTGCAAATGCTGGAACGCCTGTAAATACAGTATGTGTACCAGTAATGTAATGTTTCTTCTGTGCTTAATAAAATTGAACAGGTTGTAAAATTTCAGTGTTTGAAATATACTGTATGAAATACGTTTTTTAAAATAGTTGTGATATTATTTAATAAGTTTATATTTACACACATAATAATAATAATAATAATAATAATAAAAGTGTATACTGTATACAAAACTTAGTGAGGGGAATATAATTATATATTGCCTTCTTACAAAGAAATAAAAGTTACACAACAGGTTTGCACACATCTTAGTACGGAGTTTGGTCCACTATTCTTTACAGATCTTCTCTAAATCCTTAAGACTTCTTGCCTGTCACTTGGCACATTTTCTTCCCTGAAAGGAAGAAAGGAAGGTAAATTCTTTTTAGAGGTTTTTTTTTAAAACTCTTATTTTTAAAACTATTAAAACAGAATTAGAATTAGGACATACAAAAATTAACCTTTTTTTTTTTTTTTAATGATGATCAATGGAGTCTGACATAAAACATTTCATACTGTAATTCTTCGGTTGTTTCTTTTGCAGAAAGGTAATAAAGGTTTACAGTTGTATCTAAATACTAAATACTGTATAAAGATATAAATACTTTTGGTAATGCTCAAGTAATTTGAAAATAATTTACAGCTTATGTTTTTCTAAGATATAAAAAAGAGCTTTAAACTAACTGGTATTAAATCTAAAGACATATCTTGCCATAAAATTATTAACACAAATCTTTAGTTTGATCTTTAGTTTTGCCCCTTGTGCTGCTAGTTGTGGTGCGATAATAATGATGTTAGGTTGTGTAGTAATGTCATTTTATTTCTTAACGCCACTCACTCACTTCCAGGAGACATAGGGCACAAGGCGGGGTACACATTGAACAGGGTGTCAATCCATCGAAGGGCACAAACATAACCACACTCATGCTCATTCACACACTACGGGCCACTTAGCCTAATCTGCATGTTTTTGGACTGTGGAAGGAGACCGGAGTACCCAGAGGAAACCCGTCAAGCACGAGGGTGGGAATCGAACCCAGATCCTGGAGGTGCAAGTGACAGTGCTAACCACTAAGCCACCGTACCCTTATTATCTCCACTTCTCATCTATCTCACTTCATAGCTACAAAGGAAGTTTTAAACTGAAAAAGCGTTAAGAGGTCATGACAAGGACAGTTATTTAAGGAATGTGACTCACAATTCTGTATTGCAGAGCTGTGTGTGTGTGTGTGTTTTTTTTTTTTTTAAGCAGTTCTTCTTAGTTTCATCTCATCATTCTAAAAAAAAAAAGACAGTTTCTTTAGAGAAGTGTGCCATGTGGAGAGCTTTACACCCTTACCACAAGGCCCAAATGCTGCTCCACATTTTCTCCGCCACACTCTGATCTGGCCCGAGGGAAGAGTGTGTCTCTGTATGTAGTAGATACACAGAGAAACACTTCCTCATGAGTAGCCAGAGAGGGTTTGTGCATGTGAAGACCTGCCAGAGGAGGAGAGATGGAGACGTAGAGGCCAGTTAGAGCTGCTTTTTAGGCAAGACTCTGCTCACAGCCTGGAGGGATTTGGAGAACTATATGATCTTCTGTAAAGCAGATTCTGCATATGCATATCTTTAATTATATGTTTTACGAAACACTCCAAAATATTACATCAAACAAAATTGTGAAAATTTGTCCTAACCCATAATTATCCACAGACTACTAGAATTACTTGCTTATATTACATTAACTACACAACGAGGGCTGTAACAAAAGTAATGCAAACATGTTTTTTTTTTTTAAATTAACTATTCACATTGCACATGATGCTATATAAACTCTTCCTCTATACAAAGGTACTACTCAACATCTCCATCACAAGTGATGCATCTGCACCATCATTGAAGCCGATTCTCGAATCCTCTTTGAAATCCCCATTTGTCTTCCACTGCTGGTTTGTCTTCAGGTGCTGGTTTCCCGTTTTTTAAAGGTGTTCCTCCATCTGTGCACATTGATCCTGACATTGCCACAGCCATCCATGCATGACTATGAACCAAAGAAGCAAAACCTGTCACTAGTCTCCAGGTGGGAGGCATGTCATTACTCTCTCACCTGTCAATCATATTGACATTAGACAATCACAAGCACCTATGAGCTCTTGTTTGAGAGCAGATAGCACACTAGTGTATAACACCAGCCTTGTGATGCAGCTTGAGCAGCAGATGCTTTAGGTCGGCTTCTTGCATCTAAGATGAGGCATGTCCATAGCATTCACCGTACACAAGCCTTATTTTTCAGAATACATGTTTGTATTTTGACATTTCAAGGTATTCCATACTTAAGATATTTTAAGGTTATAATACCATCTTGATGTGATTGTTAGCATGTAACAATCACAACGTTTCAGTGGAATTCAATGGATAATAGTTTATAATGTGTTTCTGTAGTATGTACTGTAAATATGTACAGTGAAAAATCTATTACATATATTTCTGTAATGCCTACTACATGGTTGTTCAGGTTTATATGCTATTGTCATTCTAGCAAAGTACAAGCCACTGTCTCGATCGAAGGCCATGACGAAGTGATTAAACAGGTGGAGAAAGGTGAACTCCTGATTGTCTATAGCATAATAATAATAATAAGAATAAGAATAATAATGCAAGTTGTAGATATAGTACTGTATATGGGTTGGAGCCCTGGACCACTGAATATGTAGCAGTGAATAAGTTGATCAGATTCTGATCGACGGGTTTATCCCCTGGTTAAGATGCATGCGCATGTATAGACTACATGAATGTCATGTTAGATGTGGCTGTATTAATATTTATCATCATTATGAACATCATGAATATCATAAGACCCTCTCGCACTGGCTGCTGGGAAATAAACTAAAAATAATTACATTTACATAATAATTTGATTGTTTTTTTCTTCCATGCCCTTTAACCCCTACAGTATGAGCCTGTAGAGAAGATAGATTGCGTCCTTTCTAGTGGAAAGTGCACACTACAGCAAATACTTCCTGATCATGGCATACCGGGTGAAGAAGAGAAAAATAAAATAAGTCATAAATAATAAGTGAATGAAAAGGAAGGATGTAGAAGTTAATTATGAACATAACATGTTCATATTGAAATTGAATTATTAATTTATTTACATGAAAAAGAGGTAATTTTTGGAATTTATGTGTATTATTCTCACACAAAAAAAGATATATACTGTATATTAATCAAATTTACCAGTAATGGTGTATATCAGGAAAAGCTCAAAAATAAGAGTTTTCGAGGGGCATGTGTGTTGTGTGCCTGTTTAACACAGAGAAAGTCTGTTATTTTATTTTCCTGAATTATTTCAGTGTACAAACACTATGTGGAAAATAACCAACAAAATGATGACGATGTGATGCAACCCAACAGATAGTGGATTATTTTTTAATAACTGTCTGTTCAAACTCTTTTATTTCTCTTATACCATTCTAATTTTGGGCACTGGTGGCTCAATAATAAGCTTCTTGTCTGCCATGTGGAAGGCCTGGCTTTGATATCCAGCCACTGGATGCAGGGTATCCTTAGGTGCTGGTCCCAAACCCAAATAGAATGGGAAGGGATCCGGCATAAAATATGCAAAATTCTATGTGGATCGGGTGGACCCCTTAACGGGAGCTGCCAAAAGAACAACAACAAACCATTGTAATTTTCCAAATTCCTTGCACAGCTATAAACAGTAGTTGCCTCACCAGCTGTACTTTTTCTGTCAAGTCAATACTCCTAAGAAATAAAGAAAAAAAGGTTGCAAAAATGTCTGGAGAAAAAATATCTCCTTACATGAAATGTCACCAAAGCAACAATTACATACATTTTTATATCTGTGTGAACTGTAAAAGAGAGCATTGAGCAATAATACATTATTATTCTTCCTGTTAAAGGAGTATTTAAACTCCTTCAACAAATATTTTATTTATTAATTATTCCAAAACCAGAATACTTTTAATGTAAGGAAATTTGTAATTTACTGTAATAGAATAATGGTCACATGCTGCCTGTATATTTAATAAAGGGAAAGCCCCAGGGAAAATAAGGACGCTTTGTTATGTGCTGTGGAGCACGTTGTGAGAAGCTCATCTAGAAGCAGTCCGTAGGATGCATGGAGTAATCCACGCTCTGCGTTTGCAATGCTGATGACAGATGACATATCCATAATTTATCCCTCTTAGGAATTACCATCTCTGTGTAAACTCATCTCTGTCTGTGTGTAGGATCTGTGTGGTGATCTAACAACATGATCTCAGGCTACAGTATATCTGTATAACGTCCAATTTAGCTGGGCAATGCTTACAATCAGGTATGGACTGAACATGAAGGTTTGGAGGAAGAAATTCACAGCATAAACCAAAGCCTCCCGTCGTCCCTGCTGAAAGTGTGAAGTCCTAAATTAGGCACGATGCTCTTGGTGAAATGAGACAGGGAGCGGGGGACAAAAACATGGTGAGTGAGGGATAAAAGGACAAGACACTTTATTGTAAATGGATGTGGGTTTAGTATATTGTATAGGTATAATATATAGTCTTATAAAATATATTCATAGCTAAGAGCCTCCCTTGCTTTTAATAGCATCAAGCAGCTCTCCATTACAGTGTGTGATGAAAAATAGATAAAGGTCTTCTAGCTCTCTCCCTAAATTCCTGAACGGACACCCCTCTGTTATCAGGCTCTTCATAGGAATCTTTAAGAGTAGATAAAGCAAAGAACTTTTAAATGTGTTAGATGAAGCAAATAATTTCTAAGGTGTTTGCTGTTATTTAAGGTACAGTATATTTAAGTAACTTTAGTACTCATGTCACATTTTTTCTAGAAATAAATAAACAAATAGATAGATAGATAGATAGATAGATAGATAGATAGATAACTGTATTATATATATATACATAGGGACTTAGGAATATTTATAGCGTCTGGAAATTGGCTTAATAATTTCATGTCTGTTTAAAAAAAATAAAAATAACGAAGAATATATGGTTACATGCAGTGTATATAAACTCAACTGCCACAGACGACTCTGCAACTTTAGATCTTCTGAAATCAGTTCGCCTCAGGATGTCAGACATGCTCTGTGCAAGCCCAGACAATATTACACACATTAAATCATATCACAAGCAGCTGTTTTAGTGCACATACATGTACTATATACCTATACGCTCCATCATAACCAATGCAGAAACAGCCTACTAAAGAAACGAAGCTTCATGCTGGGAAAAAATAATCGTATGTTTACAGTTTTAATAAGAAGAAGCAGATGATAAACAATAAACAGGACCTCATCACACGTATTCCACATTTGTTTGTTTATTTGGAGTGTGAGAAATAAAATCAGATGAAGTGAAAAGGTTCAGATTAAGCGCTTTGCACGAAATCTGTATCCATAAACTTTATCCATAATTCATACTGAATTTATTACTGAATACGTATTCGGAAAAAAAAAAAAAAAAAATACTTATTCAGACCAACTGACTGTATTTTTGGGGCATTATGTAACAGTTAGAATATCAAATCTTTTAAGGTATATGCAGAAATTATATCCTCTATTTTATTATTATATATATATATATATATATATTTTTTTTTTTAAGTTTTAATTATTTAAGTTTTTTTTAGTACATTTATATGGATTCTCATTTATGTCAGTACGAACTGATGTACTGTGATTGTGTGAGGAAATTAACACAATATACACCAATCAGCTACAACTCTAACACCACAATCAATAAAAATGATTCTCGATTACATACCAGTAAACTGATTAAAGGATCATGGGCATGAAAGTCTCATCCATGCCTGTGGAGACCAATGTTCAGCCCATTTGGTCTGCACTGACAGAAAAGCACAATTTCACTGTTAAAAGAAAAATAGATAGATGATAGAAAGGTATCAGAATAAAGGTATAGGTAAAGATTGAAAGGATATCAGGATACCCAGTGCATCACAGCCTGCCATGTACGGGGCTTAGCATGCAAAGAGTTCAAGGTTGTTGATCCAGCTTCCTAATTCCCCAGATATCAATCTGATCAAGGTCCAGACAAACAAGTCTGATCCATGGAGGCCCCACCCTACAAACCACAGGCCCCTAAGGGTCCACTGCTACCGTCCTGGTGCCAGACACCACAGCAAACCACAGAGGTCATTAGGATTTAGGGTTATACTATAGTGTACTTGATGCTTAATGTGCTGTACATATATACATGTAATGCTGTATTATTTCTTCTTTTGCCTAGATGGCACTCAGGTGCATTGTGGGTGTGGCTGGGGGCATTTGTAGTGGAAGGAAGAATATGATGACGATTAAGGGTTATCAAAGACATATTGGCATGTTTGATTGTAAGCTGAATATTTCTTATCTCTGCACAGAAGTGCAAAAGCCTTGCACACATAAAGAGACAGAAAAGTGCAAAACAGATATCAAATGTGGGGCGGAGCATTTGTACCTGAGATTAGATTTTGTGTTTTGAAATCACAGGAATGAAAAACAATTTATTTAATAAATGTGGCACAGAGCTTTTAATCTAAAAAGACTTTCAAAGCAAAGAGCCGAGACGAGCTGATTTTTGTTCTGTGCCATCTCTCTGGCAGCCCTGAGATTTGAACTCACAACCTTCCAGTTACTGGAACCCTAATCTTTAAAGTGTCATGTGCTATCATCAGCTGTACACTCATACTCATACAGACAAGCACGGACAATATTATACACATGCGTACATGCAATACACAGTTTGTCACATGCATCATGCATTTTTAATTAACTGAGTAAATTAATCTCTGTCATACAGCACAGGTGTGAATATGACATTACACCAAGCATATGAGCAAAACTGAACCCAGATATATCTTTGATTTGTGTGCACAGAGCCTGAATGTGCCCTAAGGTAAGATAACACAGTAATGACAGTGCTGGCTGTGAAAACAGAAAGCTCAGGATGGGAGAACTTTAAATTTAGGCATGGATTTAGGTCTTTAGGGATGGTTACACAACTCAGACATTTGTTAGTCAAGCTCGTTTAGGGTGTATCCCAAATGCTAGGATTTTACTTAAAAGCTCTTACATACAGTAAGAACCCTTAGAATTATATGTGAATTGATGCATAAAATCTAATAGCGGGTAAAAAGGCCCTGAGGCTTTTAAAGCTTAAAATGATTGTGATAAATATGAATTCTAGACCTAACATTCGTCTTTGTCTTCTTCTTCACCTTCTTCTTCTTCTTCCTTTTTGCTTTACAGCGGTTGGAATCCAGTAGGTTACAATACCACCAACTGTAGGTCTGATTGTCCAGTCCAGCCTTCCTTAAAAAATGTAAAATGCTTCCTTCCCTGATCTTGTCTTGTCTTTTTCTGAACTTTTTGTCTGCTTTTATCTAGCACTTCCACACAATCTTTTCTAGATGTCTCTATCTCTTAGTTTCGCTCTGCACCTTTGGTATAGGACTCCTGTAAGTTGCATCACCAGCACCTATAGATCTCACTCTCCCTCAGCTTCTCTGTCCTTTAAAGCAGACTTTCCAGTCCAGTCTTCCTAAAAAAACAAACAAACAATAAATGCTTCCTTGACTCATCAGTGACTGCATTCTTAAAGAATTTTTAACATTTTCTTCTACTTCTTGGAGCTGTGACATCATATCTAGCCTCTCCTGCATCTATTACTTGCACGAAAACAGTACAGTACATGCTCGACAGTCTCATTTTCATGGTATACCTCACGTTATCTTAATCTTGTCTTGTCTTCTCTGTGTTTACCAGCAGTTGTCATTCACTATGTTGCATTGCCTCCACCTTCTGGTCTTGATCTCCCTCATCTTCATTTCGATTTAAATCCTCTTTGCTAGTCCAATCGCCCTTAAGAATATCATCTACACATGAAAATCATTATAAGTCATTATTATTTGTCAAGTTTCTTGTCACTGATTTTCAATATGACATCACAGAGGGAAAAATGAAATTTCAGAAGTAAGTAGTTAGTGAGAAAGATTTTTATTTTTAAAACAACTTACAAGCCCAGACAACACACACACACACACACCTATGTTCAATTTAACTTGCTTGCTAATTGGGAATGTCACCATGTCGATTTATATCCTTTTTAAATCATGTTCTACTTTTTAAAAAAAAAAAGAAAGAAAAAAAAAGAAAAAAAAAATTATA
>JAQMYG010000018.1:20307856-20328475 GCA_030014215.1 Clariallabes teugelsi
CTGTAATGGATTAACCGCTGCTTCTCTAGTATGGGCTCCAGCAATCACCCCATTGGTAACCCTATACAGGATAAGCACCATGAAAAATTAATTAATCAATTAATTAATGCATTTATTATTATTATTATTATTATTATTATTAATAATGTTGTTTTTGGCACTATCGATCCTAATGCTTAATAAATATACCTTTTTTTTTCTTTCATTTTTTGCTTGTGCTGCGATTTAATTTGTGGAATCGACTCATTGAATCTTTCCATTTCCAGCACGTAAAAATTTGAATCCGATTTGGAGTCGACTCCGAAAGTTTCGGAATCGAACAGCCATCCGGTACGCGAGTTCAGTCATTCTGATAATTGAGGAAGCTGGCGGGCGATACCATTCTCACTGAGGGGGGGATAATAACTAATACAGCGTCTATATCTGGTTATAAAAAATGGATTATTGGTAAATAAATCACTGGTTTGAATAACAAAATAGTATTATTTAAAATTGTGCACAATGTAAGTATTTCTGACGCTTTTATAGAAAGATTCTTTTGGTTAGTCCTACCGACTCCCCCCTTTGCCTGACTGTTGCCATGCTCCAATATCAGTATGGGTGTGGTGGTAATCCCGGTATGAATTGGTCAGATTCGCGTCAAAATTTGGCGCCTGAGGCCTTGTTGTTTTTGTGGATATACCAAACGACACAAACAAACAAACAATGAGCGCTGTGTATTTTTAAAACAATTCACAAAAGCATGCTCGGGAACTGACGGAACGTGTGGCGGATCTTGAGAGCTATCAACAGTAGGTAAACGCTAACGGCTAAGCTAAGCTAGAGTTAGCAAAGCTGTAACCTGGTAAAAGTGGTGCTAGTCACAGTGCTGAGTTTAAGGTTATTAAAGGTTATGTGTTTGGTTCTCATGTCTGTTTTTTGCTTCTGTGAAAGATGAAAACTTTTTTTGCTTTGTTTGGTCGTTTGGAAAGCAACATGTGGTTTAAAATATCTTTCTGACTTGGATTGTTAGCCTGTTTAGCTAGGTGGGTAACTAGCTAAAACACAGTGTATATGGTGTCTGTATAATCTGGCTTCCTTTACAGGCTTCTTTCATTATTTCTAAGTGTTATTTGATCAAAATGTTTGTCTTTATGAATTTAGCAAAAATTTAATCTGATCTATTCCATGATGCCTGAAGTCATGAATACTGACTACTGAATCAAGGCTGTTTGTTTTCACAAATAATTTTGTCCTATTATTAATAACTGTCTGACTTTTAAATGTTAGGACTAAATTTAAACTTGTTTTTTTTATTTATTTATTTTTTGTATGTACAAGCTTGTATTTTTTGCTCCTGTGAAATGCTTGCTGAGGAAGGAGCAGCTTTTTCCTTCCTTCCTGTTTTTGAAGCACTGCAGCTGTGTGGTTCTTAGAAACTCAGGCTAAAGTGCACCAAAGGCCACGTCTTGTACTTCCTACAGAGACGAGACGCCGTCTGCGTCTGCGAGGGTAGATGAAACCACCTTTTGTGAGCTTGCAAGATGGTACACTGGTTGGGGTTTCGTATCAGCTGTTGCATACTCGCAGTGGCTCTCCGGTACTGTAGGTGGTGCTGTTTTAAATAAATAAATAATAAATAAGTAAAAAAAAACCTTTCAAGATGATTTCTTTGACTAGAGCAAGACGAGTGCCGCCTTTTCTTGCGGATGGATCATGTGTAATCATCGATCGTTGGCTTGGATGTGTAAAAGAATTGATAAATGAAGCCTCCTTGATGATGTCATGGGGTTCATTAAATCCCGGCTAAATGTTGTTTTTGCAGGAAGAGCCGCGTACGCTCCCGTGTGGAGTTCTCAAGCACAAGACGACAAGTCACGGGTCACTTCCTGTGCGAACCCATAATGAAACGAAAACTGTCCGGGTCGGAGGGAGGGGCTTATTGTCTCTCACAAATCTCGAACATCTATATGTAGAAGAGGGTGGATAGCGCTTTTCTCATAAGCAGCATGGCTGGCTTTACTTTCCTAGTGCTAGTTTTCACCCACTCACACTTGAGCAGCTGTCATATGATTGTAGATATTTCCTGTCTTTATATATAATTAATTACACGATATATAAATTAAGGATGGGAATCTTCAGGGACGGCCCGATATGATGTCATCACAAGTCCTTACCGTAGGTGCAGATCCGGACCCAATTCGATGTTACTTTTTCAGATTTTCCTACAGTTTCTAACAAACTTAGTAAATCGTTCACTCCTGCCACACAGGACGTCTGTGCTGCCTGTCGGTGTGTGAATAGTTTACAGTGCACCACCTGCAGGATTATAGAGGAACTCCGACTTGTTACCGCCTCAAATTGCAAACATTAAAAAGTCTTAATTAAAAGTGAATGTTTAAAAGATACATTTTTGAGTCAGTGTGGTGTCGCCAAACAAAACAGTCATGAGAGATAAACGAATAATTTTTTTTCCCTCGCCATCTCTAGTATAAATCATCCTGTGGGTGTGACCTGCTCTAGTGTTTTAGCTTGGGAGTGGAAAAAAAAATAGTGAAAGGAAAGAAAACGAAACAAAAAACACACATATTACATTTGATCAGACAGGGAAAAAAAAAAAAAATCTTACAACAATAAACTGATACTGAAACACTTTGCTGGTGATTGAACAGATTGTATGCTTTGCAGGCCTGCGTGTTCATCAGCGTGAGAAGTGCAGCAGGAGTGAAGCCCTGAGCGGAGGATCATGAGCGAGCTGGAGCAGTTGCGGCAGGAGGCCGAGCAACTGCGCAATCAGATCCGAGTGAGTCCGGGCACCACGTTCAACGTTTAGCCGTGCACATTTATCCAAAACTAGTCGTTACCACTCAGCCGCTAGTGAACTAGAGAAATGTAGAGCCCGCAGCTTGTTGTGCGATTAAAGTGCGCCGTTTTTTGTTAAAGCTGCCTTCACGTGTTTAGTGCTCAGATTAGCGGCGTCCGCTCACCAGAGGAACCAATGATCTCTTCCGCGTCCTTCCAGGCTTAATTCATTCTACAAGACAGGAAGAGGTGAATCCACTGTTCATGGCATCCTTTTATTTTTGTGTCTCAAGCACAAAGCATAAATGCAAACTTGAGAGAGAGAGACTACATCTCTGTAAAATTGTTCCAAGAGCTCGGTCATTTGGATTTCTTGTGTTACTGCTTTATATGTAATTTGTATAGAATCAAGAAAATCTGCGCTCGTGAAATCATGATTGTGTGATGCCCAGCGTCTGATCCAAACCCGAGTCGCGCTCTCTCACATTCCGTTAACACTGAACATCTTTGCAAGACTTAAACACGTTAAACGCACGAGACCCGGTGCCGAGACACTGTTTTCTAGAAATATTCACCAGCTCTTGGTGAATCTCTCCTGACTTGAATATGCATCCTGAGAGATTCCGTCATCCTGTAAGTGAACAGCCATAATTACAGCGTCGAACAAGGGCGAGTGTCTCTAGATGATCCGGTCATTCAGGCGAGACGTCTGGGACACATGTGACCAAATGTGATGCAAAAGTCTCAGTAAAAATAACTTTTTCACCACTAGGGTAGTGGATGAAGCAGTTTACCTTTTGTAGCTTCTCATGTTTTATTCATGTTTCATTAACATATGACGCTGTTGAAATGTTAGAAACGGGTACGTTGGAGGTGCAGGATATTTCTGCTTCAGAATAAATACAGTGCAAGAGGAAGGTAATAAATGTGAAACCCACCCTCTTGCAGAAACGATTTTACGAAACCCGGTGGTCAGTAGTGTGATCAAAATGATTTGTAATATTTATTTCTTCGTTTTTTTTTTTCTTTTTTTCTTCGTCCTCACAGCTTCTGGGTCGCTCTTCCATTCTCAGTAAGCTTTAAATGTTTTATTCAGCCAAAACAGAGCAAATCTCTATACATCAGACCTTTTAAGCTCATTCTGACGCTAATAAAAAAAAACGACAGGTTCATTTTATACATTTTAAACTATTACATTGAGATTTAAAAAAAATAATTTAATATTTAATTAATTTTTATTAATACAATAAATATTAATTTTAAGCCGAAATGCATTTTGTTTCTTGTTTACCGCATGGTTTCGTATGCGTCCTGTAGCTAGCTTTAGGGATGTAGTGCCTGCAACGCCCACTAGTGGCCAGTGTAGATCCATTTGACTTGGTGCATTGGGGAAAGAAATCAAATGCGCGTCTGAAATCGATACGGATTATGATCTGGCTCCACTTGTTATGCTAGGAAAACCAAAAACGCAAGTCATTTGTTTAATATCAGATTAACAATGACGTCTGAAATGATTCTTTGCTGAGAATACATCTTGCTTATATATTTATCTTAACTATACATTTAATAATACAGAACAAGGTCACATGTTTTTTCTTTTGATTATCAGTCTTGTGTAATGTTTCTGCTGTGTGTTACAGGATGCCAGGAAAGCATGCAGCGACTCCAGTTTGTCCCAGGTAAAAAAAAAAAAGAAAGTCAGCACCTAAAAGCTTTTCTTGTCTCTCTTTGCATTAGTGTCTTCATGCAAGCGCAGCACACATACAGAACCTGCAGCTAACATAGACTACATGCTTTTAACTCAATGAAATATTAAACACCCTCCCGCATGTGCGCTCTCGTGGTCATGCTGGTTTAAAGATATTTCAGTCATGGAGTCTTTAGGCTGTGGTGTTTTTATTCATCTTATTCGTTTAGCACTTCTTGATAAATGACATGAACACTGGTCACACAAATCACAAGAGACTCCACGGAGCTGCAACTCGCCGACAAATGCGGCATAAGAAGAAGAGAAATGTCTGACGGTGTGTCATGTGACTCTTTAGAGTTTATTGGTCGGTGTGTCAGGGTTATTAAAGCAAGCCGAATTTTGTACCACGTTCACCACAGAGGGTTAAATATATTTGAAAGTGATGCATTCCAGGATAAAGTTTAATACGGTGTTAACGTTTCCTTTTCTTGAGTTTTTATTTAATTCAGAGTCTAATACTGTAACTTTTAAAACAAATAACGCTTAATTAATGTGACTCCACCATTTTTCTTCACAAATCTAAAGAAACAAAAAACACAACAATTTGCTATTGGAAATTAATTAACGATGATGTGGTGCGATACAGAATTGCTGTATCAGATTATTTTCCTTTACTGAGCTAAGCCCCGCCCCCTCACCAGTCCACATGCTCGTATCTCAGGAGTGTTTTTTATTTATTTATTATTATTATTATTCCTCTTGTATGACAACAGTTCTCCAAAAATCTACATTTGCATTTATTGTCGGGAAAACATCTGTGAAATAAGTTAGTTCCTGTTCTCACTTATGTTATAGCAGCTCTCTATTTATTTATTTTTCTTCCCTTTTTGCTTAAAGTTAATATGAGTGAGAATGCTACGGTATGTTATTGAGAAATGTACACCATTGTACACCTTTTTAAAGCGACTGATGCCACAGAAACAATAACGCATTAGAAGAAGTGGAGATTTGTATAACTGTCTGACAGTTAATCCACAATTTCTGACCAATCAGACTCGAGAATTCAACATGGCATCAGAGTAAAATCACGAGTTAAATCATCACACGGTATTTATTTGCAATATGTGTCAGAACACTTTTGTATAATAGATTAAATGATTGGGTTAGTGATTTGTCTCAGATTTGTACTTTTGGAGGAATGTAAACTTTTAAAATTTGAAATAAGTCATAGAGAGCCTTTAAAAAAAAAATTTTTTTTATTCAATACAAATTAAAGGAGGACAATGTAATAAAATCAGCCCTTAATTTAAGTACAATTGGTAAGCCTGAACAAGTGGAAATAATAATACAGGATATTATTTCATCTTAATTTTTTTTTTTTTTGACCGCTCTGTCTGTCAGTTCAACTAACTAGACGACTTCTCCACAACAGTCCGATGCTAATTGTACACACACTTTTTTTTTTTTTTGCTTAGCTCTAGCAAATTCTGTACTTTTCGTCATTTCATCATCACAGACACACCCTTTGTCACTTAAACCTTTCCGCAATGATGATAATTTTTTTAAAAGTATTTTTTCCCCCTCCTCCTTGTTGGTAGATCACAGCTGGACTGGATTCAGTGGGGAGGATCCAGATGCGCACGAGACGAACCCTGCGGGGCCATTTAGCCAAAATCTACGCCATGCACTGGGCTACTGATTCCAGGTCAGTGCAAAAGCACACACACACACAGATGGAGGGAGCATGTGCTGGAGAGAGGAAGAGAAAGTTCAGAGGAGAGTAGGAGGATGGGTGGGTTCCCTCAGCGGAAACCCTGCGGCTCTGTCAGTGTATACTCGATGAATAATGCAGCGACCTGCTCACAACTCAATGGTGTCCTGAGATTATAACCCCCCCCCCCCCTCCATCTCTCTGTCTCTCTTTCTTTATCTCTTTGCCATCATCCTCTTTCTGTCACTCTTCCTGCATCTGTACGTCCCCGCTCGAACCGTCGAGCCGACCCGTGAGCGTAACGGCAGGGGGTAAAAAAAAATTCGTTTAGAGTCATTAAATGTCAGCTACTCATACAAACTAGCGCTGTAATTCAATTAGCATTTAGCTGGCCTGCTTTGTTACTTATTCAAAACATTTACAAAACGAAATCAGAAAATATTTCATTTTTTATTCTTAACAAAAGAAAATTGATCTCATGGAAATTTCACAGAAATATTTACTTAACAAAAGTGAAGTAAGTCGAGGCATTTCACCCGAGTTTTTAATTTTTTAATTTAATTTTTTATGTAGTGTTTTTAGTGATAAAACATTGTCGCAAAGCAACTTTACGGAAAATCATCCCTAGCACGGGTTAAACTAATAAACCTTTGTTTGACAGACATGACTTTCAGAACTGGACTGGCTGGGCGATATGTTATCAATATCATTCTCAAAATATTATTATTATTATTATTATTATATTTTATCCCAGTATTGAGTTATCAAAACTTTATTTTTTGTATTTATTTTACAAAAATGTATATACCGTAATACTGTAAAACCTCCTTTTAAAATATTTTTTCTTTTCATTCATTCAATTCATTTTTGTTTTAATGTTAAATAACATATTTAATGACTGTGTTTATTATTTAGACCTCAATGTTGTCTTGGTTCTAGTGTATTATAGAAATGTCTCTACGTACAACCCGAATTCCGGACGTTTTTTAAATTTGTATAAAACTAAAAGACATTTAAATCACATGAGCCGATATTTTATTCACAATAGAACATAGAAAACATAAATGTTAAAACTGAGAAATTTTACACTTTTATCCACTAAATGAGCTCATTTCAAATTGGACGCTACATGCTACAGATCTCAAAAAAGTTGGCACGGAGGCAACGAAAAAAAAGCAAGAAATTTTGTAAAAATATAGGCAAGTTAATTGACAACAGGTCCGGAACCTGATCAGCTATAAAAGGGATGTTAGAGAGGCAGTAAGAGAGAGAAGTAAAGATGGGCTGAGGCTCTATGATCTGTTAGCGAGTGCGTAAAAAGATCAACGTTTAACTTTTAATTCTCAAATTGCAAAGGCTTTGCAAATCTCATCATCTACAAGTGCGTAACATCAAAAGATTCAGAGAAACTAGAGAAATCTCTTTGCGTGAGGGACGAGGCCGAAGACCTTCGTTGGATGCCTGTGTTCACCCATGCTTGTGAAAACCATAGGAAAGCCATTGCAGCATGGATCGCTGAAAACCAATACACTCAAGTCTTTTCATCATGACGATGCCCCGCCGTGCACAAAGCAAAACTTCATGAACACACGGTAGCGTTCAGCTCGGACCCAAAGAACTTGAAGATCCAGTACAGAGCCCTGATTGAAACTCTGCTGCACCGAACCATCACCTTTAGGATAAACTGAAACCAGAGTCTCCGCAACATCTCACCATCAGTACCCGACCGCACTAAATATTACAGTGTGAAGCTTATTATAACGGGGAAAGTGTAGCCTGTATCATAGACTGTGAGTTAATTAATACTTAATGCTAACTTAAAGTCTTTTCTTTACTCTCTTGAACCTGTAGGCTACTAGTGAGCGCATCTCAAGATGGAAAGCTCATCATATGGGACAGCTACACAACAAACAAGGTAGGAATTATGGTTCATGACGGAGAAGAAGAATAGACGCTTGATGAGTTTGTTCCTGTATACGTTTGCAAAACGTATCGACTGTACATGTGGTTTAAACTATATGCATCAGCAGCACATGCGCTGAGATTAATTAGTGTTCTGGTCTTCAAACTTTCTAATAAAGAAGACTTTCATTTATTTAATATAACACGTTTCAAAACATTACATGCTAAGTGCCGCGTTCATTTGGGTGTTTTTAATTTGTAGCATTGTGACTTGTTTAAGCCCCGCCCACTTTGCAGCCCCACTCACTTTGCTTGTTCTTAAAAAAAAAAAAAAAAAAACTCGTAGAAGTGTCCTGTTTGTGTTTTTCAGTTCGTGTTTATTGTTGTTATTGTTGTTGATTTCCCCCCTCTGTTCTCAGATCCACGCCATCCCCCTGCGCTCCTCCTGGGTTATGACGTGTGCCTACGCTCCATCTGGGAATTACGTAGCATGCGGAGGCCTGGACAACATCTGCTCCATCTACAGCCTGAAGACCCGCGAGGGCAATGTCAGGGTCACCAGAGAACTGCCCGGGCACACGGGTAAACGAAACGCACCACACACACACACCATGGGGGGATGAGGGACGCTTTTTAGACGCTGCTGTGAGACGGCGGAGAAGTTCATTATTTCGCCATTTAATTAATAAATTTTTTTATTTGTTTTTTTCTTCCTATAAGGATATTTGTCGTGTTGTCGATTCTTGGATGACAGTCAGATTGTCACCAGCTCCGGAGACACCACATGGTGAGTAAAGGACGTGGGGTCGCATCTTTTGTCCTGTTTCAAAGACAATGTATTTTGCAGGATTTAATATGCAATATATTTGAATTTTATGGACATCGTCGCTTTGTCGTGTCCTCAGCGCTCTGTGGGACATAGAAACCGGTCAGCAGGCCACCATCTTCTCAGGCCACAGCGGAGACGTGATGAGTCTGTCCCTAAGTCCGGACTCCAGGAGCTTCGTATCGGGAGCGTGCGACGCCACGTCTAAACTCTGGGACATCCGAGACGGAATGTGCAGGCAGTCCTTTACCGGTCACGTCTCCGACATCAACGCCGTTTGTGTGAGTGCCATGCACACCTTTTTTTTTTTTCTTTCTTTTTTTTCAGTAAACGTTAACCAGAAATATACAGGTGCTGAATTTACAAGCTGGTTAAAGTAAGGGTGTTTTTATTTTTATATATATATAAAATAACATCTACACCACTCCAGATGTTTAAGATTTCTTAATGTGCGAGTTACATTACTTTATAGATTCCATTCAAAGTTAGTGCTGTACACCAGATTCTTTTAGATCCTTGAAAATCAACGGATAACTCGTCACCAAATGGTTGAAGAAAAAGAGTCATCTGTCTGTGTGAGCAGAATTATTAAAAAACTGGGAATTATCGCCACACATCCCCCGTACAGTCCAGACCTCACTCCAAGCCATTTACACGTTTGTATGTTCAAGGAGTTCCTGGGAGGCCAGCGTTTAAGATCATGGCTCTAGTGATTAAGATAACTTTCTACCTTTTGGTATAAAAAGCACATTAGTGTGAGGAAATAAAGTTAGTTTTTCTTTCATTCTGCATGATCATAAGTACCGGTTTGATGTGAACACCCACTATATGTGAACTACATTGTGAACCAAAGAAAAAACAAAAAACCTCTCTGCCCCAAGTTTTAATTGGACGTAACCTGAAAAAAAAAAAAAAAAAGAAGCTATGAACATGTTTTAAAGCTTAGCAGGAGTTTAAACTTTATTCCTTCTTCTTTATGATGTACAAGATGTCTGTTAGAGCCTTGTACTCCTCGTGATGTGGCTACCGTGTCTGCATGGATCAACCATAATTTTCTACAAAATGTTAATCCTGGCCACTATCCAGAGTCAGTCGCTCTGAACAAGACCGCCTGAAAAAAAAAAAAATGCTGTATATGTAACTTCTTGCATAAAAACGTACACTATAAGAAATAAATGTAGCGTTGTTTAAGTCTCTCTCTCTATTTCTTCCAGTTCTTCCCCAACGGCAACGCGTTCGCGACCGGCTCGGACGACGCCACGTGCCGCCTGTTCGACCTGCGCGCCGACCAGGAGCTCATGATGTACTCCCACGACAACATCATCTGCGGCATCACGTCCGTGGCTTTCTCCAAGAGCGGCCGTCTGCTCCTCGCCGGCTACGACGACTTCAACTGCAACGTCTGGGACACGCTGAAGGGGGAGCGCGCAGGTAAGACCACGAGACGGCGGCCCCTGAGACGACGATCTGTCCCGTGTGTAGACACGGCACGGTTTAAACCTGTATTCTCTTTACAGGCGTTCTGGCCGGACACGACAACAGGGTGAGTTGTTTAGGGGTGACTAACGACGGCATGGCCGTGGCCACCGGCTCATGGGACAGCTTCCTCAGGATATGGAACTGACCCGAGTGGACAGGACTGGAGGATGTTGCGCCACTCTGACCAATCACAGTCACTGTAGCGGCCTGCTTCGACAGAGGAAGCCCTTTACACCCCCACCACCCCACCCCCCTCCTCTCTCTGTCTTTTATTCTTCCTTTTCTAGTTGATCTCCTCTTCCTAAATCTTTTCCCTATGGCTACGTCACTGATCCCATTCCTGGTGTCCACAGGGCGGAGCTCTGGGGACACCTCTCTCTCTCTCTCTCTTTTTTTTTCTTCTCTTCTCTCTTTCTCTCTTCATTCTTTTCCACTCGTAACGAATAGACTGTCGTGTATATACCATTTGCTATTCTCTGTGCTTATATGTGAAATGTACACACTTACAGTGTTTGGATGTCGTGCAGAATTTTTACGGTGGGTGTGTTGGTCGTCCCTGACCTTGTTTTTCTGATTTTTTTTTTCTTTTTCTATGATTTCTTTTTTTTTTTCTTTTTTTTTTTTGAACATGCACATATATATATACACACACACAGAGGCACTGCCATCAGTTTGGACTCGTCCACGAACAAGCTGACCCCCTCCTCCCCAGGTGCTGAAGTCGGCCCGTGACTAGGTGCTGATTTCTAGGGTGCTGAAGTCGACCCATGGGTTCCGTGTTTTAAGTCGTCCGAAGTGTCGGGTTTTAGCCGATGGAGCACGTGAGACGTGTTAGAAAGCACCATACGACACGCGAACGTCTTTGCGGCGTCGTCGTTACAGGGCATTATCAGTCTGTCGTTGTGCCGCCCGTCACATGTGGACAGTATTTGCTCGCCGCTCCATCGAACAGTATCGCAGCCGGACGCCACGGCGGGGCAGAATCTAATATTTAGGACATTCGCGATTCCGTCCATGCTGCAGTTGAACCAGCACGACGGAAAGAAACGTCACGAGTAGGTGATACGGGGGATACGATATAGATATTGTGATCTATTGGGATCTATTTTTTTATTTTTTTATTTTTTTTGGATGACAAACTGCTTGTTTTTTCTGATTATTATTAAAGGCAAAATCGCTGGTGAGAGAGAACGGATGTTTATAGCTGCTATAACGTAAGTGAGAACAGGATTTATCAACGTTCGTTAATAATAAATAAATAAGGGAGAAACGGATAAAATAACGGACCACATCTTCACTTGCGAGCTGGCAGTAGAGTCCGATAGTGTTGGAAAAATACAAGAGGTATATTCCTTTTATATTTTTTGTATATATATTTTTTCCTTTTAATTTAAGCACTTTGACAGGCAAAAGAAGAACATTTTAACCTCCCAATAGTCTGGCTTGTAATTCCAACAGAGCGGAGTCTTGAAGTCTGAGTCTTAAAGTCCGTCTCTGTTGTTCGAGCTGCTGTAATAGAACATGAATCGACATCCTCCCGACCAATCAGATTGCAGGATTCTATCCATCACCACTGTTTGGTATAAATCACAATATCTCTGTCGTATCCCCCAAATCCATCATCCAGTGCCAAACCTTAAAGTCAGAATGTTCAGGACAGTGTTGTGATTTAGCTCGTCTTGAGAACCGTATTAACACAAATATCCACGTATTCACTCATAACCAAATCGTGTCTTGTGAAGGATGAAGGAGAAAGAGCAGGAGCTTAACGGTTTCCTTTGACTACAAGTTTCACTGTGTGGGTTGTATTGTTTTTTTTTTCCTCCTTTCCTTCCAAATGTGAGATTATATACGAGCTTCAGTGTTGCTCGGCACAGACGCTCTTTCCTGTGTCGTGAGAACAAGCCTTAACCGTTGTAGTTCACTTAATTTCGTGCCATGTAGTAGAAATGATGAAGGCTGATGTTTTTTTTTTTCTTCTTCTTCCCATGGAGGCTTTACCCCACAATCATGCTTTTTTTTTTTTTTCTTCTTTTTTTAAATATATATATTTTGTCATTTTCTGCCTACAGTATTGAGTCACTTTTGTTGTATTAAATCGTTGAAATGATTTCACTTTCGTTTCTCACCTGCTGTCAGTCTTCTCTTTTGTGAATGTGTTTTATAAACTAGTTTTCGAATCGGAGCGTTCGCGTGGCCCAGAGTCACCAGTAAGGCTCCGATCGGACTTGCAGTTTGACCTGCCGTCACGAGGAATCAGTTTTCAGTATAAAAACAGAAGTGTATGTATCTGAACCCGAATGTGTTCGGTTTCAGACCAGTGCAGGCTGATTGTAAAAAAAACAAAAAAAAAAAAAACAACAACAAACAAAAATTGCTTCTGGATTCTTTTTCTGCATTCAGCTGACATTGTCTTAATTTTTATAACACAAATACAAACCACATTAAAACCAACTGAAACATGGAGTAAAATTGTGCACTTTAATATTTGATGTAAACAAGAACAGAAGAAAATGATGTAATGATCAGAACATGACCAAACTTCCTTTTGAGAAGGTAAAACCATGGTTATAAAGTTTTCTCCACTTGTAATTATAAAGCTGTAAATGGAAACTTGTTGTGGGCAGGGAACTGAAGAAATGTCGAATCACGCGAGTCTCAGCATACAAAATGTTTAATCCGAGTCCTCTAGCTGTTTCTTCAGTTCCTTGCGTACAACTTTACTTCCTAGCAGCAGTTAGTTCCTATTTACGGTTTGTTGCGCAAGATGGAAGAACAACTCATAACCTTGGTTCCTTTTATGTTTCTATCCTCTGACACTCATTATAAAATGTCTATATATAGAGACATATTAGCAATTATTAAAAATAAAAGTTGGAAGACTTGTTTCATTCATTGTTGTTTAGTGTTTTAACTTAAGAGGCTAGGTGGTTTTTAAAAATGTTTTTTTTTTATCAAGTTTTTTTGCGAATATTTGTCACAATTGAATGATTCAGATCTTTAAAAAATTATATTACACTAAGATAACCCAAGTAAATTCAAAATGAAGTTTTGAATTGGAATTTGGAGTTGTTCTAATCGGCCTGAACAAGTAATTGTCCCCTAAACCTAATAACTGGCGTGTGCGATAACTAGCAATGCGTCTCAAGTCGCTGTGGAGGAATTTTGGCCCGCTCTTCTTTGCAGAATTGTTTTAAGTCCATTGGAGGGTTTTCCAGCATGAACGCCTCTTTAAGGTCATGCCACAGCATCTCAATCAGATTTTAGGATTGGGAATTACTTTTTCACATGGGTCCAGGCAGGTTTGGACAGCTTTTATTAAAAAAAAAAAAAAGGGGGGGGCAAATACTTGTTCACAGTACTGTACAATATAGCTACTTTGACATTCTCATTGTCAACACTGGACCGGCCAAATGAAGTAATGAGTAGCGGTCCCTACAGGACACGCCCCTTCGTGTCTTGTTTATGTGAACCTTGGGTCAGATCACATGTCGCCCGTCCTGCTTTCTCTTTACTGTGTTGATCGATTCAATAAACTGAATAAATTAGTTTTTTGATTTAGAAGTTATTCACACTTTTTTTTTTTTTTTTTTTTTTTGGAAACATTTAAATATTAAATCTAAAATTGGTGAAATATATTTTGAAAATGTAGCACAGCTTTTGCAGAAATGACAAACTTTCTGCTAAAAGCCGCGTGTTTCTTTAATTCTAAAAATTGAGTCCAATGTTGAAGACATGAAGTTCCTCAAATGACCACTAGGGGCTGGTTTCAAAAGTGAAGATGATGCATGAGGATGTGTAGGGTACGGATCACGAAGTTCAATCAAATGTAAAGTAACATTAGCATATAAATTTTGCATTTTAGTTATAGCCAGCTAGCTAGATTGTGGTAACTGAGGTCAGTAGGCATGTTCCAAACAACAGCCAGTCTCCTTTTGCTCCACCCATTAGCCTATTTATGGATTAACCAGGATTAAGGTGGAGTCAGCTCCTGCCAAGGTGGCGACAACCAGAGATTCAAAACCGCTGATCAGGAAACATTTACATTTTAGGCATTTGGCAGACACACTTATCCAGAGTGACTTCAAATACGTTTGTATTTTATTACACACGGGAGCAGTTGAGGCTCTTGCTCAACGGCCCCAACAGGGACAACTGTAGTCCAATGTCCTAACCACTAGCCTACCCCTGACCCTAGAAAACCTATGGGTTACATCACTATTTGTTCAGCTCTTTTTATGCAATCTATGGTTTATGAACAAGTATCGCTTCTTCATCTTTCGAATGATGAGGTGGTAAGGTGAAATACTATTGCTAATAATAATAATAATACTGCCACCTAGTGGACTGGAGTATGGCGCAGAAGATTGGCAGGGAAAAGAAAAAAAAAAAAACATACAGTGGTACTCGGCATACGACCGCCCCGCCTCGTGAATGTTCGCCTTAAGAACTGAAATTGCATGTGAGTCGGCAAGCGAATGAACCAAGCGCCAGCTAAGTTGTGCGTATGTCTGGTTTGCGTCAGTGCAAAGCAAACGAAGCGGGTTTACAGATTTTTATAATTTTTTTTTCTTGCATTTTGTGCGAGATTTAGTGAAGACTCAGCACCATAAGTCCCAAGAATGTAATCAAGAACGGTAGCAAGTAGAAAAGGGAGCCGCTTTCAGCAGCCAGTGCTGAGAGGAATCATAAATAAAGGCTAAGTGAGGTTTGATGTTTATTTATTTCATATTTTACTTCGTTTATTCGTTTTTCCTAAATATTTTGATTGTTTTTATATGCAAAAATATGATTATAGTGTTGGAAATTGGTACGATTTTGGGCGGCTGGAACGGATTATCTGCATTTACATTATTTCCTATGGGACAATGAGTTCCACAATACGACATTTCAATACGTCAAAGTTCAGTCCTTTGACAATGATCAGAACGTTTCCTTCATTTTAAAATGAAATAAACACACATCGCTCTTGTATTTAGGGAGCGAGTGAACGGGCCGCGCGGGTTCCTGTGTGAGCTCACAGAAGTGTTTATCACAGTGACGCTCACTCACTGAGCAAGATCAGAAATCCTGAGAAATCTTCGTAGCTCGAATTCACAAGTGTCGCTCACGCTGTCATTTCCTCCAGTGTGTGTGTGTGTGCGAGAGGGGAAACCCATACTGCAGTGATGAATACACACTCACAGAAAAACTGAACGCTATAGTACAGCAGTAACGGTGTCTTTTAAGTCCGTTACTCCTGCAGCGTTTTGTTCCCCTTGTTGTTGTTGTTGTTGTGTTCCTGTGACTGGGTGTGCAGGGTGTGAGGATGGTGTAACACTCAGCTGCAGTTTCATCATCTCAGAAAGTTCGATAAAATACGCGAGGCCCACTGCCGAGAAACAGTGACCTGAAAACGAAAGTGCATGTGATGTAAAACTGGTGTCACACCTATTATACACACACACACACACACACACACGCACACGACACATATAACACATACACAACACATACACAACAAACAGAAACCAGGGTGTTGTGTTATAGAATGCTGCGTGAACATTTGAGAACAAACTTTTGTTGTTGATGTTGATTAGCAACGTAGGAATTACAACACACCCGTCGCTGTTTACGAACACAATTACGTTTCTTGCTTTAAGTGCTTCAGAATGCTTATTCGGATTCCTGTGTGTTTGTATATAATTACATTTAATTGTATTTAATTTGGAAATTTTAGGGACAAAATCAGGCCAAGCAATTCTGCTGAGTAGAATCGAACATTTTTTTTTTTCTTCTGCATTTCAGTTTTTTTTATAGTCTACGTCAAAAATATCACTCTATACAGAAATATCATTCTGTTCCATTAACATGTTTAATTTTATTTGTTATATTAAACAGGTTTTAGCCGCCCAGAGGCCACTGATATACGTGTTATATTTACAGTACACAATACAGGTATATGTGTGTCTTAACCATGTTTTTACACTAGAGGGCGCCAAAGTCAAGTCAGACAGATGAAATTGCACTTTATATTAAAAAACTTTTTTTTTAATTAATTTATTTTTTTTACGTGATTTTGTTGTTCATTTATAAAGAGAATTTGAAAATGATTCCAAAATAAATATTTCTCACAAGATTTAGTGTTTTCCTGCTAATTAACTTTTTTGAAAAGGAAAAAAACAAAAACAAAAAAATTTCAAACTCTTTTCTTGGGGTCTTCAAGCTAAAGATTGTTTAAAACAATTAAACTGAAACTTCAAATCATCTTGAGTGATTTTTTAAAAAGTGGATAATGTTTAATAAAATATATAAAATTGCTCTTCTAGGGTGTTTAAAAATTCAAAAAGATTTCAACTTTTTATCTTTTTTTTTTTGACTGATTTAAAGTAAATAATAATTTTGAAAAAATAAATAAAACAAGTTACTCAAATAACTTTCTATGGGCCAAATAACGTTAATAAAACAATGAAATATGCATTTATATTTGGTCATTTTATATTCTTGATTGATTCTGATTCTTATTTTAAAAACAATAAACTACAAAATGGCTTTTTTAAAATAAACAATTTCCCGAATCAGTAAACTATTGGCAGGAACTCTGCTCCTTTGTCTTTCAATAAACTAGGAAACAACATAATTTCTGCTTTATTTTCTTTCTTTGTATACATTTTGTATTTATTAACAAGTCATGCGAAGAGTCTTCAGATTTTTATATTTTTCACTAAACGATTCACTCAGTGTTTCAAACGTCAGTATTATTACGACTAAAAGAACCAAATCTATCGGTGTATGTGTCAATTCCAAGATCCACTGTTCATTAACCAAACGTCGTTAATTAACTCAATCACTCAACAGTCACTATGTTAGGCCATCATGAAAGTTTGCTAGGCTAATACGTTATACAACATATACATTTTGTGATCGCATTTCACGTAAAAAGTTTATGAAAGTTATTGCTTTACTACACGACCACAAGGAACTGAAATTTTTACTTGCTAAGTTTGTTAGAGATGCTGAACAGCAAACACTTTAAGAATTTAAAGTTACTTTTAAGTTTGTGTGTTTAGGTGTGACGCTGTTAAATATATTAAATGCGGTGAGTATGTACTGTAAATTCAGGTTAGAATAGTTGAAATGGAAATTTTGAAACAATCGACTCAGTGTTGAACTTAGTCTGGTGTCGCTAGCAAAGCCAGTCGCTTTAAAATCCATCACTGTTGTTTCTCCCTCTAAATTTTCATTTTACCATAAGATACAGTTGGCTGTTGAGAAATAGACTAAGAAAATAGATTCTACATTTTACCAATAGATTATATTCGTATATTGTTTAATGCATGTTCAATTTATGATGTTCATGCTTGTTCTGTCCGCAAGAGGGCAGTGTTTCCCCAAGTGAGAATATAAAACAGACTGTAGCAGATTAAAAGAATTTCTGCCCATTACTGAACTTTACAAGAAAATTTACTCTTTTACAGTTTAGCTAAAAAAAAAAAAAAAAAAAAAAAAAAAATATATATATATATATATATATTCATAAATAAATAATTTTAAAAAATTCTTTAAATCTGCAATGTATGGGAATTTTTTGGTTCATCCTGAATTTAGGTGACATACAACCTGAATGTCAGGGGTTCAAGACCCAGCATTGCCAAACTGCCACTGTTGCCCCTAACCCTGTGCGCTCCAGGAGTGCTGTATCCTGGCTGACCCTGCACTCTAACCCCAGCTCCCTAACTGGGATATGTGACCAAAAATAAATAAATTGGAAATCACCATCGTAAGGTCCATGTGAAAAATAATTGAACCTAATCTTTAAATGCCTGACTAAGAGAAAAGTTTCTCATTACTATGCAAAAATAACTTGATATCACAAGAAAAGCATATTTTCACTATTAGGAAACAACTTACTATTATGAGAACACTCCTTTCTATTAAATCTCACTATGAGAGCATATCTTATTATACACTCACCATATAATTACTACAAGAAAACATCTTATTTCTATAAAGAAATAAAGAAGAAATAAAAGAAGTTACTATATAAAAAACTCATTATCATGAGAAAACATTCATGAGAAACAATACACTGTTTTGTTATTTCGAATAAATTCTCATCATTAGGAGAAAAACACTTTTACTACATGATGAAAAGCATCAAGTTACTATGAGAAAACAGAAAAAATGTTTCAAGTTTTTCTAGCTCATTATAACAAAATGCTTTTCTGTCATTCTGAGCTGCAGTTATTTGTTCCAAAATCTCAAACCTCATGTTTGCCACTATTGATGGCCTGAGAGCACGACCGATGAATACAAAAAAAATCCCTAAAATAATCTTGAATAAATATCACAGAGAGCTATGGGACTGAAACGAAATTCCTCCAGCCTCGCTGAGAGGTTGAGTTATAGGTTTTGGATGCGATGCAGTTATGATAACAACGTCCACGAATGTAGAGAGCTGTAGAGAAAAGGCACGGTCACACATCAGCCCCGAGTTGGCTAGACCAGACTGAGACGCTAGTCGTGGCACTGCAGGAATGCAGGACTGGCATCTGCAGGACAGCTCCGAGCATCTCGCACGTCGCAGAGGAGGGACTGTCGTCTCCGAGTTCTGGGAAACAGCTCTCGCACATTTCTCGCCTAGACTAAATAACAGCGAGACGGAGCAATTTTCCAAACCCGGATTTTTCCGAGCTCTTCTCTTAATCCTAATTGTTTTCAGCTCCTTTCTGTCGAGACGATGATTATTCTGGAGCCGGTAGCCATGATTCGAGTGCAGCTCGGAAAGTCGTGCAGTCTCTCCTGGATTCCTGCAGCCAAAGCACCTCCTATAAATAAAAAGCACATGCATGACTTTCAAGCCAAGCAGCACAAGAAACAAGAAATGAGGCATGGGCGGTGTGGTCACTCTTGTGTACTTTACCCCCCGAAGCGTGCATGCTTCAAACCGTTGTCACGTTCTGACTCTGACAAGTTAAAACATGATTTATAAGACGATTTTCCACCGTGACTGTTTATGACTGTTTCACTGTCTTTTCGGGTTCATCTCGTGTTTCTCTCCCTCCAGGCTCTTTTCCAAAAAGAAGAGTTCGAGAGTCTGGAGTGCATTGGTCTCTGGCACTCGGAGTCTCCACGGCAGACGTGAAGAAGATGCGTACAGGCGCCGGGTGTTGACGGCCTCCACCTTCAGCTCGTCCACTCGACAAACCGACTCAGCCCTCGAGTGCTGCTTCCACACCTGAGGTAATGCACGAACCATGAGAGAAAAAACAAATCACTGTATTCGACTCCAGAGAACATTTTCTGCATAATGGGTAATGTGTCTGATTTACACTTGTCTCAGTACGGGTAATATGGACACACTGATTTAACACAACAAAAATAATGGCAAAAATAATTTAATAGATGTGTGTAAGCGTGCCTCTTAATTACTAAACACCATTAAAACAAGTTTCCTTTTGTCACCATGGCCAATGTGCTCGTCACACAGACTGTATAAGACCTGGACAAGTCCTCAGTGACGTCACCCACAGTGACGTCACCCACAGGTTTCCTGAAGATCGGTTTCGAAGCTCAGCTGTGGGACCCCTAGTCATCACCATCTCGACACTAGGTGACCCCGGGTTAATCCGTAAACCGTAAATAGGCAAATGGGTGGAACAAGCGTGGCGGTGGTCACTCAGTGTGTTAAGGCTTTGAGTTTCCTGATCAATAGGTCGGCGGTTCGAGCTCCATAATAGCCGTATAATGGCTGAACATTAACCAGAAGCTGGGATATGAAAAGAATAAAGAATTATATTACAAGCATGTGACGGATAAAGACTGAACTCAGCTTAACTTAACAGAGCCTGGCTGCTGGTAACCTCAGTTACCACAAAGTAGCTAGCTTAGCTTTAGCTTAGCTAAAACACCAAGGTGGCTAATGTTATATATCATTTATATATTAAAGTCACTTTGCATTTGATTGATCTCCATCACCCGCAACCCTAAACGTCGTCCTGTGTCAACTCCTACACTTCTTGTCTAGACGAGGTGTGGTCTTTGTTCCTGTCAGTCACAATAAAAGAGGCGTGGCCTTTGTTCCTGTCAGTCACAATAAACGAGGCGTGGCCTTTGTTCCTGTCAGTCACAATAAAAAAGGCGTGGCCTTTGTTCCTGTCAGTCACAATAAACGAGGCGTGGTCTTTGTTCCTGTCAGTCACAACAGAAAAGGCGTGGCATTTGTTCCTGTCAGTCACAACAAAAAAGGCG
>JAQMYG010000018.1:20497177-20508532 GCA_030014215.1 Clariallabes teugelsi
GCTGACTATTATGCATAATTGCATGGTTTACCTTTCGGACATAAAATTCAGAGAGAAAGATAGCTATAAAGGCTACATTGAGCTAATACAAGCTAAGTATTTTTAACACTTAAGTAAATTCGAAGGCGTGTATAGTACTTTTGTCCGTTTTCTCAAGTACAAATGTATAAAGAGGACTTGTACTTTTACTTGAGTAATATTTTACCTGGGATACCTTTACTTTAATTAATGTACTGGTTTTTATTCTTTTCCCACCTCTAACTATTAGTAGACTTTCACCTTTAATATGAACAGAAGTCTTTAATTTAAAAACAAATACTGTGCCTCTGTTTAGGGTATAATATTTTATCTTTATGTTTAATAGTACTCTATCAGTTTAAAACAATCTCTTATCTCTTAAGCCTGATTAATGCATTCATACAGTATTTATGTTCAATTACATCCACACCAATATACAGTACATGTATAAATCAGTTTCTAGACTGAACCTTATATGTCTCGGCACTGTTCCACCTCCACTTAGGTCTTGTTTGTATTGCATGAAGGCTCCGCCTATTTCTGCACTGCTCATTCTGTAAACTAAATTAAGATGTGTTGGAGGTTCGATTGCTTTCGTGTTATCCTTTCGAAGGAGCGAGAGAAGCAGGGCTCTTAGGCCGCGGTCTATAGTTATTTCATAAACCAGGAGTTCTCTATCTGTCGTTATTGACTCTGTGGCAGGTTTCGCTTGATTCATTCTCTCTGCGGACATCTGAGATGGGAAATATCATGAAGAGATACTGTAGTAGCCAGCACCTGCGCTGACAGGGTTAGAGATGCATGACTTTGCTGATCCAGCATTTATTTGTCTGCCAGCTAAGCAGGATTTGCCGGACGTCTCTGAGCCGTGATGTCTGTCCTATCGATATTCGAAATGGTCAGTCGTTAACGTGAAAACTCACAAGTGTGAGAAAAATAATCCATGAAACATGAATTGTGTCAAGCTTCCTGTATTAATATGTGTGCATTATGATCCAGTACTGCTAATATGCATGCATTGTGTTATTATGGTGGTGTTTTTTTTTTTTTTTTTTACCCATTGATAGAAATGAACATTTGACATATCAGAAAGGAAGTGAATAAAACTCTTACCTCTCTACTGCTTTGATGTTGCCCAACAGGCGTACAGCTCCATCTGGTGTCTTGCCCATTCATCACGGCTTCTCCTTCATTAGAACTTGGTGATGTCACTCCAGTGTATGACGTGAACCAGTGTTTGGTTTACATCACCCGAGTCTGACAATTAAAAGAGACAAAAAACAACAACAATGTTTTCACCTGGAAGTAGTGGTTATACAGTCGTAGGGTTATATTTTATATCATATAGTTTTAAAAGAATATATACGGTATACAGTATATATATATATATATATATATTTTATTTTATTTTATTTTTTTATCAAAAGCATTATTTAGTTTACACACATTTTAACTAATCTCAGTTACACTTGTAGGCACATGAATCAAGGTGTAGTCCCATGTTCCTCTCCATTTTGTTCTTCTATTGTTTAAACCAAAGCGGTAAGGGTGATGTAAAGATTAACAAAGGCAAGTTCATTTATAAAGCATTTGTCATGTACATGTCAACTCAGTGAGCTCCATAACTGAGTGATAAAAATATTTTTTAAGAAAAAGAATATCGCAAATATTATTGTAATTAAAGTACACAAGTTTTGAATGAAATATTTAAAATAATATTACTCAGCAATTAAATAAAAAGAAAGATAACATAAAGTAAAATATTCTAATACAAAAAAAATTGTATTTATAGAAAAAAATTAAATGACCAAAGATAATGATGAAAATTCAAATGCAACTAATCTAAATGAAAGAAAAGTAAAATAATGCAATTAAAAAATGGCTACAGATATGTTTTAAAAAGCACATTGGATGTGCGTTTATTTAAAGCTAAGTGAACTTTTAATAAACATCTATTTACATTATCATTCCAATCTTAAAATAGCTTCTTATTCTTCTTTTTCTTCCTTCTCCTCATCGACTTCATCTCTTTCCTCAGACAACAATGTTAACTGTAAAGTAATAAAATTGTACGTGGGCTTGCAGTTCATAAATTGCTACGAAAATATTTTATGCTATAAAAATTAACTGTTAAATGATCATAAAAGATTTAACTGTACAGTGATGGATGGCATTTAAATAACATTAATGATAAAATGTACAAATTACAAATTTACATTCATATCACTTACACATATAAACAAAAAAAAATCATGGTCACATGATAACATGAACGATGGTGCAGCTACTGACATCTTTAGAGTAAACATACTGTAATACTACACAGTGCTGCCATAATTCATAATCTGAGTTTTTCAAAAGGTCGTAGACAACAACTGTTGAAGTGTAAATAATGTTTTTGGGCCACTCTGTATATAAGAATTTTACATAGTATAATGAAAAATCTTTCTGTTAATTTAAACTTTAAATCACTGTAAATTTACAACAACTTCATTTTATTTTATCTTAATTGATGAAAAAAATTACAGGTGAATTCATACAAACATAATTTTTACTTAAAACTTTCTGATTATTACATATTCCCTGACAACATCATTGATAACATATTTTGATAACATTATGATTATACATTTTGCAATGTTTAACCTCAATTCATGCACGTTTAAATAATACTGTGAATTTTTCATTGATTCAATTTTATTTAGTAATCTGTGGCCTTATATAAAACCTTTTCTGCTTGTCCATAGTGCTATCAAAAACATCTGATTGGTTTACTTTGACTTGCTTGACATTAAGACAACCCAAGTAACTGTGTGGGGCTTAAATGTGGATTTCAAGATTTCAAGCTAAAAAAAAAAAAACGTTGTCAGCAAATGATACTTATCTGGTGTCGGTTTTAACAGTAGATGAGGTTGTTTTGATGGTGAAGTGGGACATTAGCAGATGTTTTGTCGAAGGTTTCAATGGGTTTTGCTTGATGTCCACAGGTTGTTAGTTGTTATAGTTTTATATCTAAAGATCAAGATGGTAACTACTGAGTCAACTTTGGAGTGCAAGAATTCTTTTCTTGTCTTCTACTGCTTAGTGATGGATGTCCTTATTTTATGTAATATTCATTTTGGTAAGCTGAGCTTCATCCAAGTTAATTTTTTTGTAGAACAATAACGACATACAAAACCCCAGCCAGGAGGTGTGTGTAATTAAGTGTACACAAAGGCATGGCAGTAATGTGACATTGAGTGAATTCCTCAGCTGGGTTTTTTTTTGGTACTGTATAAAGCCTTTTGTATGAGGTTAAATTTAACCATCATGTTGTAATCTGCTTTATTCTCAAGATTCTCAAGATTCAAAAAACACACAGTGGAAAATTGTTGTGCATAGAGCTCTACAAGTTTATATGAAACATGGTGTATTTGTGTTCTGAACATACTGTATGCTTCAAGATTTGACTTGATTATTTTGTTAAATTTTTGGTCCAAAACACATGCTGATATTAGAATGGTCCAATACAGTTCTTACCATTGCACTGGTTTGATGAGATAATTATCTTACCAAACATCAACCAGCAAATTGATTTGGTTGAAAATGATCCTTTAATACGGTGGATGTGGAAATTAGTGCACTCAAAAAATTACTTTGGCCTCGTGTGGCTTTAGCTTATTGAAAATATTTCTATTTTTCTCTATTAAATAAAGTTTGCAAATGTATTTCTATTTAATAAGTTTACCATAAACATACCAGTTTTTTAAAACAATAATTTACCATTATTCATGCCCTTAATTTAAATATGTCGATACATATTTAATGAATGAAATTATTTTTAATGATGGAGCTTTGAAGGATGTTAGTAAAATAAGAAAAATGTCTGACAATCTCCTATTTGTTAAAAAAGAACAAAAATAAAAAAATAATTTATGTCTCATCTGCATTGCCCATTGTTGTGCTATCAGTAGTGAGGTAAGCTTTTACCTGCTGCTGACATTTGAGGAGTTCAGAATGAGGGCAATTAGTTCGAACTGAAAATCTTACCATTACTTGTCCAGTGGGGGGAAAAATTTGCTGAGCTTTGAAGTTGTCTCTTTAATTCCAAAAGATTTGAGTGCAGACTTCGATGTTTGGAGCGGATTGTACTACTGTAGATGCTAAGTTCTAAATTCGTATTCATTTCTTAAATTTTTTTTATACTTGCACAATAATAATATATATTGTGAATACATTACTGTACTTATTCATATGCATATTTATCTACGCGCATATTTATTTCTTATAATTGTACACCACTATTGCTTGTGTACTGTAGCTTGCACACAAGAATTTCACTCACATGTACTGTACCAGTGTACCAGTAACATGATGTGACAATAAAAGTGATTTGATTTGATTTAGATGAAAATTGGGTTTAGAGCAGATCCAAGTACAAAGGCCCAGGGTCTGGGTTTGATTCCCACCTCTGGGCCTTTGTACATGGAGTTTGCATGTTTTCCCCGTGCTTTGTGGGTTCCCTCTGGGGACTTTGGTTTCCTCGAACAGTCCAAAGACATGCAGATTAGGCTAACTGGTGTTCCCAAATTGCCCATATTGTGTGAATGTTGACCAGAGGTACCATCATGGTTGTAAAAATTTATTTTATCTGCATTGCTGTAAATGTACATTTATATTGTACAGTAATAGGCTAAATACAATGATCACCATAGGCCTCCACGGTCCTTTTGTGGACTACAGACGATTCTAGATAGATGGATAAAAAAGTTAGTTTGTATTTTTCATTTAACAAACAAAAACATGGGTTTAATGCACTCTTATAACAAAAACAAAACAAAACAAAAAAACTTTAGTCAAATTCGAGGCTATTTCAAAAGCTGAACAGAGGCTATTTATTTATTCATTGTGCCAGAAGATCCATTTCTTTCTTTGCTTCTTTCCTTAAGAACCTTCAGGGGTTCCTAGATGGATGGATGGATGAAATAAGTTTGTCTTTTTTTATAAAGTAAATAAAAATAAGTTTAATCCACTATTCTAGAAAAAAAAACAAGTCTGGTTTGAGGCTATTCCGAATCTGAATAAAGGCTATTAATTAATTAATTAATTTATTTATTTATTTATTGTGTCAGAAGAGTAACTCGGACCCATTTCTTTCTTCATCAATAACTTCTAAGCACTTTTTCCCTTTTTTATTTTATTTATATTTTCCACACACAAAGCTCCATTTATTATTATTGTTGTTGTTGTTGTTGCAATTGCACCTAAATATAGATCTGTGTGTAAAAAAAAAAAAAAAAAAAGAATCCTATAAAATGTGAGTAACAGGCCTATAAAACTCACAGAAGAGTCACATCATGCTGTGGAGATCTGGAGTTTGCGCTTTGTCTTTAAACGCCGCCTGCATCTGACGTAACGCTACACGTCTTACACCTTCTCTCTCTCTCTCTCTGTCTCTGTCTCTCTCTCTCTTTCCGCTTACATACCGACACGGAATAACTGGCTTTTTTATTTTTTTATGTATATAAATCCAAACCCTCTCGTATCTCCCACATGCACCGGCTGCATTTGGCTCTCGGCCCTGCGGCTTAACGCACACCGGAGCTGCTGGTTTTCCCGCCTGATGGTGACAGAGGGGACGCGGTGATGATGGTTATATGATGGTTAGGGGCACCGGGTTAGCCCTGGGGGCTGGAGCTGGAGCTGACTCCCGCTAAGCTAAAGGGCAAGTGACCCACACTGGGGGGCAGGAAAGAAACAGAGAGGGGGGTAAAAAAAAACAAAAAAAAAAACGGATGCACTCAGTCAGGATGTCTCGGTCGGGGACGCTTTGGTTCAGGCGCTGAAGCCAGGACGCGTGATTTATTTATGATTTATTTTTATGATTTTTTTAGTTAGTGGCTCTTTGAATCGGGTTTGTTTTTGAGGTAGCCGACATAAGAAGCAAAACCGCACAAGCTCGAGTCAAATGAGGATTCTGGGGCGATTCCTGAAGAAAGGAGCGCATATGCTGCAGTGTCTCTGCGGAGAGAGATCGGAGGCGAACACGACCACCAGCAGCGGTGAGACACACACACACACACACACACACACACAAAACTCTCTCTCTTCCTCTCTCTCTCTCTCTTTCTGTTAGCTCCAGGCTACATGTTATATACAATGTAACTATGCACGCCGTACACGCGCTGCTCCTTCATGCCCGCGCGCGGCGCGCCAAATCCTGCGGTACTGCACAGTGCTGTTCTCGGCGCGCGCAAGTTCTTCACTTCCGCTCATGCCATCCTTTCATCATTCATCTCCAAAGTCGCAGTTTTAGCAGGAAAAAAAAAAATCAGTGCTTTATCTTTTTTTTTTTCTTTTCCTTTGGTTCACCCCATCCTCCTCTGTCTCCATGTCAAGGACGTTTCGTTTCTTTATTATTGCCAGGGAACAAAGCAAGCATGGCAGAGTGCATAATAATAATAATAATAATGATGATGAGATAATAACAGTAAAAACGCGGGGCAGATGCAGCCCGCGGGGCCACCTCAGCCAGACTGCGTCCTGGAGATTATTTTAAGGTGAGATGAGGTTTCTAAATCGGGCTCTGGTGTCCCTGCAGGACGGGCAACTTCTTCACGTGATTCAGCACCTCGGACAGCAACTTGTTCCAGCGCGCCGCATCCTGTGCCTCAAACTGTGCACCTTGTCTGTGTAATGCACTGAGTTTGGACAGTGCAGTCATCCTGCGTCCTACATCCTACAATCCTGGGATGCACTGAAATGAGGGTATAAATAATGCACACTGCAGGAACATACCAGTAACACCACATAACTCTTTCCAGTTTGGATTAGGGCACCTTTTTACTCACTCATTGTCTATACCGCTTTATCCTGTATACAGAGTCGCTGGGGACATGGAGCCTATCCCAGGAGACTTAGTGCATAAGGCAGGGTACACCTTGGATAAGGTGCCAATCCATCGCACACACTCACTATGTGCAATTTGGGAACGCCAGTTAGCCTAACGTGCATGCCTTTGGACTGTGGTGAGGAAACCCACCAAACATGGGGAGAATATGCAAACTTCAGGTACACAGACCTGGAGGTGGGTATTGAACCTGGGTATTGAACCTACGTACACCACCATGCTGCCAGCACCTTTTCAGACATGGAGCAGTTTTCACACTTTTTCTGTATAAGCTGTAGATGGCATGGCTATGATATTTACATTTACAGCATTTGACAGATGCCCTTATCCAGAGTGACTTATCCAGAGTGACTTATATTATGCCCTTATCCTGAGTGACTTATCATTATACCTCTGAGCAGTTGAGGGTTAAGGGCCTTGCTTAAGGGCTAGGGCTGCTGGTGTTTGAACCTGGGACCTTTCGATCAGTAGCTCAACGCCTTAACCACTGAGCTACCCTTCAATCCTGTGTTCTCTGAATAGAGCATCACATGTGCTAACTTTTGTTTCATGTACAGTAATACAAGCTCAAAATGTAAAATATGTCTACACCAACCAGCCTTAACATTATGACCACCTGTCTAATACTGAGTAGATTCCACCTTTGCTACAAAAACAGTGATGCGCTGTGTGTTCTGATTCCTTTCCACAGGAACCTGTTCATCAATTTGAGCTACGGTTGCTCTTCTATAGGATCAGTCTACACGGGTCAGCCTTCACTCCACACTTCCTGAGCCTTGGAAGCCCATGACCCTGTTGCCAGTTCAGTGTATTTTCTTCCTTGGGGAACTTTTTTGCAGGTCCTGACCACTGCAGACTGGGAACATTCCACAAGATCTGCAGTTTTCGAGTTGCTCTGACCTCTGACCTGTCCTCTAGCCGTCACAATTTGGCCCTTGTTAAAGTCACTCAGATCCATACACTTTTTTCTGATTCCAATGCATCACCTTCATGGACAAAATGTTCACTTGCTGCCTAATATATCCCACACACTTCCTGGTGTCGTTGTAACAAGATATTGTAACTGTAACTGCTGTGACAAGCACCAAATTGTGATGGGTCAGAGCTACTTCAAAACTGCAGCTCTTTTGGCATGTTCCCGGTCTGCAGTGGTCAGGAGCTGCCAAAAGTGACCTAAGGAAGGAAAACCGGCAAACCAACAAACCAGCGACAGAGTCATGGACCACTAATGCATACTGTGTAGGGAGTGAAGGCTGGCACGTGTAGTCCGATCCAGTAGAAGAGCTGCTGGAATTGAAATTGTTGAACAGGTTAATGTTAAAACTTTTCCAATAGAAATGGTGGCAAAAGAGGGGACCTACTCAATATTAGTCAGGTGGATCAGTGTACTATACAGCCAAATGTATGTGCATGCCTTACCATCCATCACACACATATGTCTTTGATATCTCATCTCCCATCTCCCTGAGATGACACCACATCTATTGTCATTTTGCTCTTATAATGCACGGCACTCTTCTGCGAAGGTTTTCCACCAGATGTTGGTGTTTCCGTGGCTGTGTGGATTTGTGTTCATTCAGCATTACTGAGCTCAGGCGCTAATGTCAGGATGTCCAAGAGGCTCCAGTTCCAGTTCATTCCAAAGATGATGGTTCAGTGGGTTTGAGTTCAGTCAGGGCTCTGTGCACGACATTTAGATTCTTCAACCCCAATTTTCCTTAACTTCACACACAATGTCTTCACGGAGCTCGCTTTATGGATCTCACAGGAGCATCATCAATCTGGATAAGGGTTTGGGCCTCATAGTTCCAGCGAAGCAAAATTGGAATGTTACAGGAGGCAGGGACACTTTAGACGACTTTTGTAATTTGAGGAAGAACCACATGTGGACGTAGTGGTCAGGTGTCCACATACTTCTGGCCATATCTAGAATACACTGTAGTCACTTCTAGTCTTGCTTGATGTGCTTATTTTGATCACCTAATTTGTGCTCTTTGTGTATCTTCATATATTTCCATTCAAGTTGGATAATTCTGGCGATGTATACTTACTGTACAGTACATATCTTTTCTTTTTGACTAACAAACAATTTGTACCTTTAGTACATACTGTATCTTTTACTTAGGAATGTGCATGTACTATAGTGTAAAACTTTAACACTTTCTGAAACTTGAACATGTTAAAGGTGCAGAAATTAAGGACGTCACTTAACAACAGGAAAAGATACAGTTTAGCACTCTTTATTCCAACAGTAAAGGAAAGACTAATTCCTAACTAATTAATTATTTGGCACTTTTGAAAAAATATATTACTTTGTATATCAACGTTTACAAAAGTACAGCAAAAACTTTGCATTTGTTTTATAATAAGCTTTAAAATCAAAGTATGTCGTTTCAGATGGGAAAAAAATATACAGTACATGCTGGAGCTGAAGGGGTTAAAAAGCACACGGCATATATTTGCAGTGTGCCGTGAAGACAGATGACAGGACATGTAAAGGTCACACGTGACCATTTTCCACCAGAAATCTCTGCGCTCGTTTGTCCTGCGCTCGTGTTCGGGCTAGCCTTGCGCTGTTTCCATCTTCTCCTTCAGTTCATTAGGGCTGCTGTGCTTTTGCTGAGCTACACATCTTTTTTTTTGTTTATCCTTTTTTTTTTTTGTTAAACAGCCAACTTAATTGTACGTTGACTTCAGGTGGGGGCGACCTGTTTGCTTCACTGCAGCTCTGCACAGGACAAGATTTAGTGCTCTTTGGTCAGACACGTGTGTTTGTGCATTGCACTGGTGTTTGTGGTGTAGTGTGGCTCTGTTATTAGCCGAGTGACCACTCACGAACATTCAAAAGGGACAGATGTTTTATCAAAGTCATTTTTTTTTCCTACAAACTCTCTCTCTCTCTTTCTCTCTTTCTGTATATTCTATATGCATACAGTACATACATACAATGACCTTTGAATACAGCATCATAGGAGAAAAAAAAAAGCAGCAGAAGCAAAGCATCTACTTACAAAACTTCCTGAACCCATCCAACATTTTTTTCTCGTTCTAAAAATTCCTATGAATAGAAGTTTTTTTTTTTTTTTTTTGGCTTGAATACATAATGATCTGTAAAAATATATAAGTCTGTGATGCTGGAGTTATGCGTCATCTTGTAGGTTTAATGCATTCATGAGATATGCAAAATACAAACTCTGAAAAGTAAAGAAGAGAATTTCACTCTACACTCTAGACCCCTATAGTATTATGATAAAATGTACAGTATGGCACTAAAATGTATAACCCTTTTGATCAAGTAAGGTTAAACTACTACTGTAATATATGATTAACACTTTTTGTTGGCTTTCAACTTATTGGGCTGCATCAAGCAAACAAAACAACTAAGGAAATTTGAAATGACTGAAACTGGGTTAAAGACCCTTTGGGTTAAAGACCCTTCACTATTAACTACTTAATAACTGTCAGCTTTGTGGAAAAAATGTGGTCAGAAAAAAACATGGAATGGAGATCACTTAAAGACTTGGAGAAGTTACGTGGTAAAAAGTCAGCAGTAAAAACCAGAGCTATGTTTATTAGTGAAAGTAAGAGCATTTCCATACACACACATACTGTACACACACAATGTGATGAGAGGGTTTCATAAGATTAGGACTAAACAGCTGTGTGTCCATAAGAAAGCCACTTGTTACTGAGACACATCAGAAAAAAGACTTCAGTTTACTAGGGAGCATAGAGGTTGGACTTTGGAGTGATGGAAAAAAGGTCATGTGATCTGATGAGTCCAGATTGAGTGATGGGCGTGTCAGGGTAAGAAGGGAAGCGCATGAAGCGATGCACCCATCATGCATAGTGTCCACTGTTCAAGCCTCTGGAGACAGTGTTATGATCTGGGGTTGCTTCAGTCACTCAGGTCGAGACTCAGCAACGTTATGTGGCAGTAAAATGAAGTCAGCAAATGTTTTTTTTTTTTTTTTAATAAAGCCCTTTGTGATTGTGAGATGAACGTTGTGTTGCAAGGGTCACAGTGTTCGGGTTCTAGATTTAACATTTTACATGTCTGCTTCAGGATATTGTGATGTGACACACATTTCTACACACTTTCAGAAAAAAGAGTTCCTGAAGTGGTTTTAGTTTTCAAAAGGCATCCGAGGAAACTGTGCTGAAAGAAAAGAAAAACCCTCTGTTCTGGGTTCTGCAGGTGGACAAACTAAAGAACTGTTCAAAGGAACCTTTTTAAAAAATTTTATCATCGGCTGTTTGGGAAACTAATGACTTTATTTCGAGTAAGGTGAAAACTTTTCAAAAACTTTTCAAACATTTTTTAATGTGGATTATTTAGATTATTTAGGTATGTATGTACAGTACAGGCCAAAAAGTTTGGACACACCTTCACTCATTCAATGTGTTTTCTTTATTTCCATGACCATTTACATTGGTAGATTCTCACT
>JAQMYG010000018.1:20515843-20526471 GCA_030014215.1 Clariallabes teugelsi
CTCCACATCATTGCATTCAGTTTTTATTCACAATTTGTTAAGTGTCCCAACTTTTTTGGAATCCGGTTTGTAAAAAAGTGTGCTATATTTAATTCTGTTTTTGCTTCTATTTATTGTATTTTTCTTTTAATTTTATTTCTTGAATTAAATTTTTTCATTGACTCGAGTTTTTTTTTTATTTTTTATTAATCAATGCAATTGTATGACCAAGACAAAGCAATTTCCCTCTGGGATTAATAAAGTTCTTTGAATCTTGAATCTTGAATATGAGAAATCAGGACATCATGGCATAGAGGCATGGTAAAGTTGGCAAAATATTGCAAAACCTTACAGTTACCCATAGGAAATTTTAGCATGGTTTAGGTACCATGGTGGTACCTACAATGGTATTTTTAAGGGTACTTACAGTATATGCTGATATAGCACATGTACCACATTATGGTCCAAAGTCTGCCATGGTACATACAATACTTTGGTACAAGAGTACATGTACTATAGTATGGTACACAGTTATACCGTGTATTGAACTATGGTACTATGAAACATACACAAGTATACAATTGAAAATGTGTTATTCATGTTTATATACCATAATAATAATTATAATAATAATAATAACAATATACATTATGGTACCTGTATGTACAGTATGTAACATTAATTAAATATCATAGTGTATATTGAAACTCTTGATATTACATACAATGTACTGTGTTACTGTTGTACTTCTGAAGATACAGGTGTATTGTGGTACACACCATAGTACTACCACAATAGCCACTGAAGTACCATGGTACCTACCCTGGTGGCGGCACAGTGGTGTAGTGATTGGCACTGTAGCCGGTCACCTTAATTGCCGTTCCAAAATTGTAGCGTAGTGTGTGTGGATGATAATCGAGCATCAAGCTAGCAACCCAACTCCTTAAATAACTGCAACAGAAACTATGGATATACCGTTTCTCCAGGGTTTCGAGTATCCGTCGCCCAATGTGTCAGATGGCACGTGAATAGACCAAAATGTCCATCCTCGTAGTGGGATGATGCTTACTGTGGTCTTGTCATACCCTCTATCTCTCGAATTCTCTCTGGTGGGTTGCCACTGTCAACTATAGTACATACCATCGTAAAATTACTTATGGGTATTTAACATAGTTTAAAATAGGTGAAAATGGGAAACCTGAAGTAAGTTAATAACTATGATATTAAATGTAAGAAGTAGGGGAAAAAGAAAGCTTTGACTGTTAAGTCTAGTATATGCCATCTCTCTCTCTCTCTCTCTCTCTCTCTCTCTCTATCCCTGCATCATGTATATCACATGTAATACTTGTTTACTGCATAATCATGATATGCAGTAAACAAATATTATATGCGATAAAATTATTGTATTTATTGCACTCTTGGATCGATCATTTAAGCTCTTGTGTGCGTGTCTGAGTGCAATAATGTGTTTTGTATACTATTTTACCCATAAGCCCCAACCCTTGCAATCAGCATTTTAAAAAATGTATATGTTTGTACTGTGCAAATCTTAAACTCAGCTTGACTGGAGAGAAATAACTCACTGTACTGTGCTGTATTGTGATCTGAACACTAGGTGGCATAAGATCCTAAAAAATGAAGCATGCAGGTGCAGCGAGCGCTTCTGTTTATGAAAAGGTGCCAGTAGTCAGCTGTACAATAACCTGTTATAAGAAAGATACACTATATATTGACAAAAAAAAAAAAATACAAAAATAAAATAAAAGATATCCCTTGCAATTCTGAAAGGCAGAATGAAGATAATATTTGAAGAAGGTTTGTTTGTTAAGGTTTTGGGGATACTGTTGGGAAGGATGTGAGTTTAAATCCCAGCCCTCCCAATCAGGGCCATTATACTCAGTCTTAGTTATAAGTCAAGATATAAAACCATCAGTATGTCAACATATAAATATCAGTTTTAATTATGGAAAAAAAATGTTTTGGAAGATGTTTCACCTGGTCTTCTTGTATGTGTTTCTAGTGGTGAGATTCTTCTTCATTATTTAAAGGCAATTTAATTTCATTTAATTTAATCAAAGATTGCAGATCTTCCTGTTAATGATGACGCTATAATGCTAATTAACTTTAATGCATATTATCCTAGCCAAAGTGATGGTGAAACTGGAGTCTGTCCCGGGAACGCTGGGTGTGAGAGGGGAATACATCCTGGGCAAGACGCCACAACATCATAGGACACCCCACACATATTCACACTTTCATTCACAACTAGGAGGCAACATAGAGTAGCCAATTTGCCTGCACACGAAAACGCATTAGTGCGTATGATCTTCTTATTTCATAAAAACACAATGCATTTCACCAACTAGCTGATCTTTTTTTTTTTTTAAAGATGCTGCGTAGCCTAAAACCGCGATAAAAACATGATGAATCTTGTTTTGCTGGTTTAATATTTGTGCTGTTTTGTCATTTTTGTACCCCCGTTGCCACGGCCTAAATCTTAAAATACTGTATGTCACTAAGCAAATTTAAATAAAAATCAGTCAATTTTAATTCAGTTGGGAATTTTATGCAAATGTGCACTGTACCATATGGCACATCACTTCTGTGTCTTATTATAGTCCATTTCAGTCGTTTTAAATTTATAATTTCTTATTGTTATTTAATCTTTTCAAGAGAATTATTTCCAGTCCGAAGACTGGGGGAAAAAATGGTCTTTAAGCTGAAGGAGGCTTTGCTGCAACAATAGGAAGTTATAAACAAACAAAAAATCCCATTAAAAAAGGTGCAATGCTGAAGTTATCATCATAAAATCTAAGAGCCTATCAGGTTCCAGTATGCAAATGCAGGCTATGAGTCACTTATTGCCTGTCACTCAAAATCCAGTTCTTTATTAGCTGAATCAAATATTTTATAAACATTAATAATTATATAAAGATATAACTATATTTTTAAAAAGATGTGGTATAGTGGTTAGCACTGTGGTCTCGCAGGTCCAGGGTGCAATTCAAGCCTCGGGTCTGTGTGCGTGGAGTTCGCATGTTCTCCCTGTGCTTGCTGGGTTTCCTCCAACAGTCCAAAGATTAGGCTAAATGGCATTTCCAATTTGCCCGTAATCCCCTGGGATCGACTCTAGGCCCCCTCAAGATGTTGTAACAGAATAAGCGGGGTAGAAGATGAATGAATGTATGAATTAATTAAAAAAAGGATGTGGTCAGATAGATTTCCAGATGTTTCATAGGTTTTTCAAAAAAATATCCAAACAAAAACTACTTTCCCTTTATTTATAGAATAGAAGTCTATATATCATATAATTATTGCTTTAAGGTGCAAGAAAAATGTGTGTTTTTGTAAATATCCCTCATTTTTTACAGTGCATCAGTAATGCCACTGAATCCGCTGTTTATTCTTGGCAGAAAATGAAAATGGCAGCTTCATTCTGTCTCATGCATAATCATTTCGTATAATTTAATCCACCAACAATCCACGATTTATTAACATGAAATAAGCAACTCGTCTCCCTTTGATGAAGAAAATTCCATCTCGCAGGCTTTCTCCATAATGAACTCGACTGTGTGCCTGCAGCGGTGGAGGAAATGAAGAGAGAGAACTCGCTTCAGGGTACAGCTTGTCAGCTTGGCTTTTGGTTACATCACATGAAAGTCGTGTTGATGTAAAGTAAAAGAGATATACAAGGCATCTGTGGAAACAGGGACAGGACACGGATTCCCACGTTAACCGCGACTGGCAGAAACACGTGAATGTTTAATGCGGCTCCGGCACGTGATGTGCGGGCCATGTGATCCACCCACGTCGTGTCAGCAATTTCACAAAAGCTTTATGAAGACTCAAAATCCTCTTTAATCGACTCCCCTCGTTTTCAGAAGTCCCAGGACGCAAAGCGTTTTGATCAACTGAGTGTGACGGTTTCATGGTTTTATGGATTTTACAGTGTTTTACCAGCGTTGTGCCATGAATAAAGAATAAAACAGTCTTGTGCCGTTATGGAAAAGTAATGAACAACAAGATTTAAATAACAGAAAGCACCAAAGTAGTTTATTCTCCTTATACCACAAAAAAAAAAACAAGAATTTTTAATTAATAAGATAATGATACATCATACATTTGGTTAATTTACACTTATGTACAGTACTATGGATCCACATAACAAGTTCATTCCTATTCTCACTTACATTACAGCAGCTACAGTATAATACTGTACATTTTATACTCCCTTGTTCTGAACATGTCATGAGACCTAAAGTCTTTACCTCTGAGTGTTTCAAAGAGCTGACGCTGGAGACTCCTTCCAAATGTTAAATAAATATATCAATAATTACACACTTTTTTAAGTGAAGTGTATATGATGTTTAAGCTGTTACCACTGAAATGATAACATATTGAAATAGGATTTTTTTATTTATTTATGATTATCGTTATGTCTTATTGTTATTTAATCTGTATAAGAGAATTATTTTCAGTCCAGAGATTGAAAAAAAAGGTCTTTAAGCTTCTTTCCGGCTAAAAAAGCTAAAAAATCCTATTAAAAAAGGTACAATGGTTAAGTTATTACATCATAAAATCTAAGAGCCTATCAGGTTCCAGTATGCAAATGCAGGCTATGAGTCACTTAATACAGTACATGTCACTCAAAACCCATTTCTTGATTAGCTGAATCGAATATTTTATTTAAAAAAAAGAAAAAAAGTGTGATTAGCACTGTGGTCTCGCAGGTCCAGGGTTCAATTCAAGCCAATTCAAGTGTCACAGATGTCATATCACTCTCGAGTTTGTTCTATTGTACTCATACGTTCAGTACTCGGGCTGCGCCCTCATGCATCACTGCAGTGCCGATATTCAGTACAACAGCACTCCCTCTCGTGTGTGATACTGGTTAATCAACATCTTCTGACCAATGAAAATCCAGATTTCAACAGAAATCTGGAAAAAAAAGAAAAAAAAGATTATGTCTTCATTTATTTCATACTACCAGTGTGGATTTAAAAAAAAAAAAAAAAAAAAAAAAAAAAAAAAAAAAAAAAAAATATATATATATATATATATATATATATATTTTTTTTTTTTTTTGGTAGATGTTGCCCATCTTTATTAGCTTTACTTGTCAAACAAGGAGGAACAAGGACACCACTTAACAACCAGAACTTTTAATGCTTTTTAAAGCCTTTTGTATTAAAATGACCTTTATAAGGTTCTTTTATTATAAGAAGCTTATCATAAGAACCTTGGATAGTTCCCTTAGGAATAAACATTCTTAAAACATTTGCGTTAACAATCTTGCATAATTGATCACAAGCATTCTGTCTGGGTTTATCAGGTCCAGACACCACATGCAGTTAAATTCAGTATTAGCCTTACTTTATTACTTCGGCTGCTATTAAATATTCCTTCTAACTGAAAGCTCATTGCGCAATTCACTGGAGAGAAATTGGATACGAGTGACAGCACTGAGGTCCACCCACACTCTTAGAAGGAAAAATTCCCCCAGTACATTTCAGGGTACGAACGCTTGTCTCTTGAGTTGTGTTCTTAAGTGCACCTTACTTCATTACCAGGGAAAGCCGAACGTAGCACGACACGTAACTCATTACAGGTACATAATTGGCCCTTAGGGATTGGTACCTTTACAAGGACATTTACATTTGTACCTTGGGGAAGTTGAGGCTGGTTCATGTTTAAACAGAAAGTTCTCAGGGAACCTCCAGTGAAGTGTGAAAATGTGGAATGTTTTTTTGATGATGGCCTACTCATCTGTAAGCTGTCCAATGAGATGGCAGTATTATGATGAGTCAGTGATTGGTTAAAGTGGTCTTTTGTATTGCAAGCAGAATGGCCTCACACTTTTATTTAGTCCAGGGTGTTTTTGTCCTAATGATGATCATGTAGTCTCATCAATTCCCAGTCCTTTCATAGGACCCTGAGGAGAGAGCTGGTGTTTTTCTGAATTGCCTCACCTGTCTCTCTCTCTCTCTCTCTCTCTCTCTCTCTCTCTCTCTGGTGCTCTTCTTCCTGACCTTCTACAGCGAATGATGTTCAGTAATAAGAAGTATTTTAGAACCATGGGAATCTCTACACATACAGCATATACTTAAAGGTCTTAAAGCTTTTTTCCTTGCAAGCTCAAGTGCTTGGACCATACTTTTTCACTTTTTCCGACCTCTGATTCTTTTTGACATTGTGAAAGAATTATGGCATAAAACATAATAATAATAATAATAATAATAATAATAATAATAATAATAATAATAATTATTATTATTATTATTATTATTATTATTATTATTATTATATAACCAGTCATTTGATGTACTGATTCACCTCCTCTTCCCCTATAGATTGCAGCTGAGCACAACAGCTGGCTTCAACACCTCTTATTACTAATATGGCCTCATTTCTGGAAATAAAATATTCACATATAAATACATAAATTTTTAATGCACAAGAAATAATTTCCATTTCGTGATGTCTTTGCATGCCACATGGCATGGTGACGCATTAAACAGTGGGTTGGTTGGCATTTCAAAATTGTCCTTGATGTATGTTTGGGTGTGTGGGTGTACAGTATGTGCTGGTGTCCTAAAATGGGCATTGACCCCATCAGTCGTTTACACCACCCTGTGCCCTAAATGCCCTGGAATGTGCTTCAGGCCTCCCATGACCCTGCACGGGATAAGTGGTATTGACAATGGATAGATGGATGGATACATTTTTTTGAAAAGAATCAAACAAATCACATTGCAAATACTACTAACCTTAGGCTAAGCTGAAAAGTTAAAGCTCTGCACCTGTGGCCAAAAGGATTTAAGCTCAGTTTCCAAGACTGGAGAGAGTTGAAGCAATATTGCCACTGTCCTACGATGACCAATAAAGATTTTGTCCTTCCCTGTGTGTAAATACCTGATTCAGCAAATAGTGAACAGCTTTGAGGAATCTCAGAGCAAATAAAAGGTCGTTAATGAGAGAAATCCTCACTGTGGTACAAAACATTCAGCGTTTAAACACTTACTTTTAATAATCTTCATAGTAACCAGTGAATCTGATAAATCGATTCGGGGTCGACTCGATGGTACTGAATCATCTAGTGAGTTTACAAAATGAATCGTTGCTCTGCTGCCCCGTGTGCATTAGAATGCAGGATGGATGAATGAATAAATGGATGGATATACTGTATAACCAAGGACTATAGGCCCTTTATGGCCAAATTAAAATCTCATTTCGCCTGGTCTATTCTAATATGTATTATTTATCAATATTACTTTTTAAATGCTGTTTATTTATTTATTTAGTAATATTCTCTCTTTTAACCTTCATCGTAGAACACTTTGGAATTTTTGACTCTCTGAAATGTATTGGGGTTGAATGAAAAAAATGGATGGATGATGACTGAGTGTATAGTTTTGCTAATTTATGGATGGATTGAGTGTATGGATAGATGAGTGGAGAGATAAATGGGCAGATGGAAGGAAGAGTGGGTGAATAGATAGATGAATGGATATGGGTATATGATTAAGTGGATAGAGGGATGGATATAGGGATGGGTGGATGAGTAGATGGGTGCATGCGTGAGTAGGTAAGTGGATAAACAGATTGGCATTTTGAGAAAAGATTAGATAGATGGGTGAATAGATGAATGGATATATTTGCAGGATTGATGGGTGAGTTAATTTGTGATTGACTGGATAGTATTGTTAATTTATGGATGATTGAGTTCACATGTACAAGGATAGATGAGTGGTGGGATAAATGGGCAGATGGAAAGATGAGTGGCTACATAGATAGATGAGTGGATATGGGAGTATGGTTCAGTGGATGGATGGATGGATGGATCATGGGTGAGTAGTTAAATGAATAGATGGATTGGGATGTTGAAAAAAGATAAGATATGGATGAATGGATGGATGGATCAATTGCTCATGTGTACATGTACAAGGATAGATGAGTGGAGGGATTATTAGGCAGATAGAAGGATAAGTGGGTACATAGATAAATTAATGGATATGGGTATATTGTTAGGTACAGTAGATAGAGAAATGGATGTATGGATTGATGGATGGATGGATGGATGGATGGAGTGTTGATGGATGACTGGATGATATGGGTGATAAAGTATGATTCAATGGATGGATAGATTGATGGATGGATGGTTGGATGGAAAGGATAAGTGGTGGGATGGATGGGGTTAAACACATTGGTATATTGCAATATGCTTAGATGGATGGCTGGATGATAGATGGATGGATTATTGTGTGTTATGGTCTGAGGGTTGGATGTGTGAGTGAATTGATGGATGGGAGGGTAAAGATATAGATTGATGGATGGATGAATAGTTGTGTTAAAATATGGTTAGGTAGATGGATGGATGGATGGATGGATGGATGGAAAGGATAAGATGGATGGATGGATGGAGTTAAACACATTGGTATATTGCAATATGGTTAGATGGATGGCTGGATGATAGATGGATGGATTATTGTGTGTTATGGTCTGAGGGTTGGATGTGTGAGTGAATTGATGGATGGGAGGGTAAAGATATAGATTGATGGATGGATGAATAGTTGTGTTAAAATATGGTTAGGTAGATGGATGGATGGATGGATGGATGGATGGAAAGGATAAGTGGTGGGATGGATGGATGGATGGATGGATGGGGTTAAACACATTGGTATATTGCAATATGGTTAGATGGATGGCTGGAGGATGGATGAATGGATATATAGAGTGTTATGGCCTGAAAGATGGATTTGTGAGTGAATGGATGGATGGATAGATGGATGGATTGATGATAATAGCACACTACTGTTGTCTTTTTCATATTACCAAAGTGGATCTGCTTGATTGTTTGATTGATTGGAAGTGCTTTAATGCGGTAACATCTACTAATCAGTCCAGAGTGATCATTAATCACTACTATCAGATCCACGCATCCGAAGACTGAATAGATGGATGGATAGATAGATGGACAGAAAAGAAGCATGGAGAGACGATTAACATTTTTTAAATATAAGCAGAGTAAATGTATTCAGCGTTGATGGAGGAATGAACGAGCAATCTTGCTGAATCAGCTAATCAGCTCGGAGATTAAATTACTTCCCTCCAGGATGCAGATAGATTGATGGATGGATGGGTAGATAGTTGGAGGAAAGACAGGATTGTGAGCACTATCCTTAAATCTAGTCGTGGCCAGCGCTGTAGCATGAATGCCCGTAACCCTCACCTCTTTTTTTTTTTTAAATAAGTCGGTTTGAAGAATGCATGTTGCATAATGGAGGGTGGCAGTCATGGAATAGACTTGAGGGTAATTCATGAGACACTGTACATCCCCATTAGCCTCTCCCTGTCCCTCTCTCTGTCTGTCTGCCTCTCTCTCTTTCCCTCTCCGTCTGTCTCTATACCTTTCTACCTCTATTGATGTTTCTCTCCATCCTCCTTCTTTTCTGTGTCTGCCCCCTCATCCAAAACTCGATCACGTATGGTTGCGTAAGGGAGAGTGAGGAGCGTCGCGCACAACCGCTTGTCTGTCTGGGAGAGAGAGAGAGAGAGAGAGAGAGCGCGCAGGCTCAGTGAAAGCCCTTACATCTCCACTGTTACCGTGCAAGAGAACACACTTGAACCTGCTCTCTCCGTGCACGCACCTTTCTCATGTTCAGAGATACATATACTGTATATATGTATATATTGTTTTTTTTCTCAAGATTTGCCTGAGGAGGATAAGTGATGTTTCATTTCCATCATTTGTAAAGTGGGAGCTTTACATCAGCCAGCCCTGGTGAAGCTTTACTCATCTGATCCTGAGCTTTTGGAGGATGTAGACGCACAATTTTTTTCTTTCTTTTTTTTTTAGGGGTGGGGGAATTTCGAGCTCCAGTATCCACCTGGATCACCTGCACCCTCCCGGCACGTGCCTGTTTTCTACTCATCCACCCATTGAATTTTTTATTTTATTTCCATCTAGAAAAGCAGCTTTCGCAAATGTTTAACAGGAAACCTGCTCATGCACTTTGCATGAGACTGGAGCATGCAAGTGTAGCTGTTTGATTTGGATTTTTTTTTTTAAAGCAAAAAAAAAAAAAAAGCAACAAATCACAAAAAAAAAAATAATAATAACCACAATGACATCTGGTTAAAAGTGTCATCAGGAGAGCTTTTTTTTTCTTCTTTCTTCCTCTCACCGGTGTTGCGTAAAGGGGGGTTGCATCCCGTACCGACTCGGAGGAAGGGTAGAGGGGCGAGAACAGGTGGGTGACCGAGAGGGGAGAGTGAGAGTGTGTGTGTAAAAAGAGAGAGAGTGTGAGAGAGATAAAGAGAAAGAGAGACAATGGCTGCGATCGCGAGCTCCCTGATCCGCCAGAAGCGTCAGGCACGCGAGTCCAACAGCGACCGGGTTTCGGCGTCCAAGCGGCGCGCGAGCCCCAGCAAAGACCCGCGCTCCCTGTGCGAGCGTCATTTCCTCGGCGTCTTCGGTAAAGTGCGCTGCTGCAGCGGCAAGAAAAGACCCGTGCGCCGGCGACCAGGTCGGTCCTCAGGTGTTGTCTCTTGATTTTATTTCTGATGCGAAAGAAAACAGAAGGAAAAAAATGAATAAAAGTCATCCACCTGTTTAGAACTCACGTGTTGCGTATTTCCGACACGATATC
>JAQMYG010000018.1:20639772-20656015 GCA_030014215.1 Clariallabes teugelsi
TTTTTTTTTAAAGAAATTTTTTTTTTGGGGTTTTTTTTTTTTTTTTTTTTAGACTTTTTTTTTTTTTTTAAGACATTTTTGTTTTGTTTTTTTTTGTTTTTTTTAGACTTTTTTTTTTTTTTAAAGACATTTTTTAAAGACATTTTTGTCTTTTTTTAAGACATTTTTGGACATTTCCAGCTCATGCAGTCTCAAAATTCAAGTCACTGTGTGGAATTATTTCATCTCTTACATTATTTGCATTTTCATAATGATTGCATGCAAGTGGGAAAAGAAAATCAACAGTTCAAATTGTATTTGTTCATATATTTTCTGTCACATGGCAGTGAATTTCCAAGAGTTCTCTAGGTGCAAGCTTGGATTTAACACTGTAGTCGTATACCAGATTTAATGATCTTGACCTGTAGCACCGGATCTGTGAAGGGCACCGGATTTGTGATATAGACTGGATCTGTCTACTAAAATCACCAGGGGATCAGTGATGTACAATAGATCTGTTATGTACACCTGATCTGAGATGTGGACCTGATCTGTGACGGGCACCAGATCTGTGATGTCCGCCAAATCTGTCACAGCCATCTGATCTGTGATGGGTAACATCTGTAATTTGTACCAGATCTGTTCTGTTTACCGGATCTGTGATGGGCACCAGATCTGTGATATATGTATTTTTGTTGACTCAAGCACAAAAATATGCATGAGAGACGTCATACTAATCTGAGAGGAAAGTGTGTGAGCTCGCCTTTATGCTTTATGTAGGTCAGGATTTTAAGAGCAGCCTGGAGACCTGCTTGTTTATGTGTGTGAAGGTGGTGGTGGTGGTGGGGGTTATATTGTGGTGGGGACAAATTGCCCCAGAAGGATAGCTATATCTAAGAGCTTTGACCAAATGACCCTGCATGGATACCTACATCTGACGGTTATGTCCAATTAAGAGCAAAATGCTACAGTTTTGACCTTGGGTGACCTTTGTCCTTGAGTGATTCGCATAAGGAAAACTTTTTGTGCTTGTTTTTTAGCTTTTGTCTGAAAAGAAATTCATTTTTTTCCTAATGGTTAGAGGGTTTATGGTTATATTTAGCTGCGTTAATGAGCGTGTGTGTGTGTGTGTGTGTGTATGAGAGAGAGAGAGAGAGAGATGGGAGGAGGGGGTTAATGAGGGCAACCAGATGGGAACCGTGCTGCCAAACTCTGACACACAATTACACACATTCTCCACATTTCCTAATAATTCTGACGTGAAACAGGTGTGTGTGTGTGTATGTGTGTGTGTGTTTGTGTGTGTGTGTGTGCGCACTTTGAGATCAGAATGGAGGACGAATGAACCAAAAGTCAAACACCCTGATATGGTGCAGTGTTATGAGTCACACCAGAGTCCGATAGTGTTTATTACTTGTGTGTGTGTGTGTGTGTGTGTGTGTGTCTGTCGTATCTGCAGCAGCATTACTCAGATGATCCCCGTTTGAGTTCACACCCCATGGATGTTCTCTCTCATTAATCCCGGCCGCTCTGCTCCTTGCAAAACTTCTGCCTCGTCTCTGCACCGCGCTCTCGCTTCGCTCCTCTCACCACAACCGACTTTCTAAAATCGGAGAACATCACCAGCAGCTAAGCGACGTGTAGCTAAGCAACAAGGAGCTGGCTCGAGGATGATACTAGAGACGAAGGCGACAAAAAAAAGCTCAAGATGCCAAAACAGTGATGAGATGATATCGATATTGCGATTCGTTGCAGCACGAGAAGAATCGACACACAGTTACAAGTAAACACACTCCAGGTGTCAGTTTCCTTTATCACTAAATCATTTCTCTGTAAACTATATAAATATATAGTATATATAGTATAATATATAGTATATATATATATACTGTATATACAGTATAAGCTCATCACTCACTCTTTTTCAGAGGACAGAAATATACAATGTTACACGTTTCTGGATTTTTAAAGCCAAAATGAAAAACTTTAATATCATCAGAGATATAAAAATCTAAAGTGTTTTTTTCTTTTTTCTTTTTTGGTTTTAATTTCTGGGAAATTTTTTGCCTTTTTGCAGAGAAAAAATTTAAATCTGTAAATATCATGATTATTTTCTTTCTCAATATAAAATTTTGCTAATTGCTAAACGTTGCAAATTAAATACGACTAAAATGTAAAAATTATTTCACTTTCTAAATAAATAAAAATAGTTGTTTTTACTTAATCAATTGTTTTATTTAATGATTGTTAAAGATCATTGTGGAACTAAAAAAACAATGTTTGGGTTTAGTTCTGTATGCCGTACTATACAGGATTACTGTGAAATAAATAAATAAATAAAAACAGTTATCACGCATTGCATCATAATACATCTTTTTTTTTGATTGAAAAACAAGGGGAAAAAAACAAACTGAAAAAAAAAATTTTTAAGCAAAAAAATGTACGCATAGTTTTAAAATATTAAAATTTTAAAAATAATAAAATAATTAAAATGACTAACATTGATATGGTATAAATAATTATTTTTAAAATATGTTTCAATTATTATTATCATTATTTACAATTTTTTTTTTGTTGACATTTCAAGGAAATTTCTGAATAAAAGTGTCTTTAAACCAGTTTTATGCTGAGAAATTAAATATAATTAAATACTATAAAAGGTGTGTAAATCAATTCTAATTACTAAAGCAACAAGTACAAGGTGTGTGAATCTAAACCCAGATGTTTCTCCCAGAGGACCGGTCATCACGAGGTTGTGAAGTTGTTGCCTGGAGTACTTACAGAGCAGCCGGGTCCCTGCAGGCCGTGCCTCGCACCTGTTCAGGTGAACCCTGCGCAGTCGAGCACACCAGGACGAAGCCTCGCTGAAATCCTGAGAATCCGACTCCGGTCCTGATCCGAGCTCGCTGGCCATCGTACACGTCCCAGAGGACTCCTGGTTCACTGCAGGCTGCAGGAGAGGGAGCGCTGCGGGCTCGAGGACTGTGGGCTCCTTAAACCTGCATGAGACTTAATCCAAGTCCAAGAAACGGTCAGAAGAGCGAGCTGAGCAGGGAATCATCGTCATGGTGACGAGGTGCGAGCGTCCTCCAGCTTCTTCATCTTCACCAGAACCCAGGCTCAAAAATCAAAAGTGGAGAAAGATTTATCCGAGAGAACCGTGGACCTTCCTGATCATATCCTCACACGGGCATCATCTCACCCAAGTGCTGCTCCGCTCCCATGTGTGTGTGTGTGTGTGTGTGTGTGAGAGTGTGTGTGAGCGAGAGCGGATGCCACGGCAGATTAACTCAGGCACCAAAACACAGAAAAAAACACGCCTCCTCATCCCTCCTCTCTCTCTCTCTCTCTCTCTCTCCTCTCCACTCACTCAGTGTTTACACTCTCAGCTCTCAGCACCACGGACAGCTCCACAGCCTGTAGTAAAAAAGGCGGGTCGAGTGCATGTCAATCAAAGGGCGAGGGGGCGTGACATGTTGGCCGTGATGACCGCCAGTGTGTGACCTCATTACCCTGTTTGGTCCAGCGCCTTTCACCGTGGCAACGGGACGAGCCACTCCCAGGGTTCTCATCCAGGAAACATGACAACAACAAAACAACAACAACAACAACAACACACACAAACTAAAATAGAAGCTCTTGTTGGCATTAGTTGTCTGACATTATCAACAATTTTAAGTTTAATTCTGAATCTTTCAATAAAACAGGAAGTGAAATAAAAAGTAAGAAAGCTGTCTAACAAAAAGAAAGAAAGAAAAACAAATGCAAATAAAAATGAGTGGAAGAGTGTGTGAGATTCTTATTTCGTTTTTTTTTTTTACAAGGGGAGAGTGGACAGGAGTGTGTTCATGTGGATTAACACCACTGACACAAAGGGATAAAGAGGGGAGACGATCTGTTGTTTTTCCTCTCACATGTTCCCTCTCACCCCTCCTTCCCCCCTTCCCCCCTCCCTCTCTCCCTCCCTCTCTCTCTCTCTCTCTCTCTGAGCTTCTGGGTCCTGAACAAGCACCCAGCAGGGAGGAGGCGGAGCAGGATGATGACGATGTCACTGGCAAAAACAGCCAAATGTATCTGTTTACACACAAAGAGTGAGGCGACAACACACACACACACACACACACACACACACACACACACACACATGAGAGTTTGACCTCCAGTTCAGTACTCAGTCTGAATCTACTTTATACTATTGAATGTAACGGTTATAGATTATAGATTATTTGTGTAAACTTTCACATCCTATAGATTTATTCGCCTTGTTATTACATCGTTTTACATTTATTAAATAAAATGTTATTCTTTGTATTTATTAATTGTCGCTCCTTCTCCAGCCTCCGTCCTGAAGGTGTCAGGAAAAGTTACAGTTCTATGTTTACCTCTGACTGACGCTGGAGACTCCTTCCATACTGTAAATAAACGTCTCCTTATAGAAAACTTCACCATGTAACAGATTTGACACTTTTCTTTGTAACGCAGTTGTGAGCTGATGTTTCTCTGGATTTCTATAGAACATGAGAACGGCTCATAGTCTGTAGTTCTTAAAGCTCAGAGCATTTTAGTCATTTTTTTAATGTTTTGCTTTTTTCTAATAAACACATACAGGGATGACGATTGTGCAGTATAGAGTGACCTGTTTTATCCTTCTTTCAGCACAACCTATAGGCAACATGATGAACTAAATTTTGCTTCATTTTAACCAACTATACAAACATGACTGAGCAAAAAATTTTTAAAAAGGGGTCACATAGACAAAGAAATAGTTTAGATACAGTATGTACACATGATCACATGTTTGTATGGTTGTTTTTGGTTGTTCCTATGACCCAAAAATAAATAAATAAATAAATAAATAAAATACTCATTTTTATTAATTAACACTTTTGCGATGTTATTCCCATGTTTCGGTAGTGTGTGTGTGTGTGTGTGTGTGTGTGTGTGTGTGTGTGTGTGTGTGTAAATCTAACAATTTATTCATTATATCATTATAATGAAAATCATTATGTATAAACAGTATTTTTCCTCTTTCATCCTCTGCAGGACCTCTGGGGGTTTTGCTGTGGTGTTTGGCACCAGGACGTTAGCGGTGGATCCTTTGGGTGCTGTGGGTTGTGGGGTGGAGCCTCTGTGGAGTCGACTTGTTTGTCTGGTCGCTTGATTGGATTGCGATCTGGGGAGTCACGGTCAGAACTGACTTTTTGTGCTGCAGTGGCTTTTCTGTGATGATCCTGCCATGGTGGTGGTGTTAATGTTATGGTTGATCAGCGTAAGTCTGCAATAGTGTCAGAGCTGCTGTTCTTGCGAGGTCATTTATATAGAAAGAAGACACCTTGATGGAAGGAGTCTCCAGTATTAACACCTTTTTTTTTCAATATGATTAGCTCACTGGCTGCGTTCGCTGTCTTTCAATCCAAATCAAAGATGAAAAAAATCTCTTTCACGTTCGGATTCCTGGATGCAGTTTTTCTCGGGATTCAGAATGCCCAGCTGAATATTTTAGACACCAGACTGTCATTAAACGTTCACGACCTCTCAGCCCAAAGTGGGACAGCAGCTCCAAAGCCATGAATTCCCAAATAAATAAATAAATAAATAAATAAATAAAAACCTTCCACTGAAGTGACAGTAATAATTTCTTGTGCTAAATAGCATCTTCCAGAATGTGTCAGAATAACTGTGAAAACAACCTCACACACACACACACACACACACACTCAGACATGAACATACGCTCAGCCCACGGCAGCGAGATCACAAAAATACGAGAGCGTGAACCGTAATCTTCTAAAGACGGAGCTGATTGAAGTGATGGTTTAACCCCTAAGCCCTTAAACCCACCTTTCAGTGACATGAATGATGTGAATGTCACTGCACTCACACACACACACACACACACACACAACATGACAGTTACCCAGAGGTAACAGAAGGGTGGATGTGATCTGAAATGAGTGTGGAGGCGAATATAAGTGATGACCATGTGACTGTGTGTGTGTGTGTGTGTGTGTGTGTGTGTGTGTGTGTGAATATGTGTTGGATACAACAGAAAGTATAATACATTATGATTAAAATGCATGCCTAATGTTTTATAACCTTCCCTCCAGAAACACTGTATCACTGTGTCACTTGTGCTTGTTGAATAAATAATGATGACGACGATGATGATGATGATGATGATGAGCATAACTAATGACACCCCAGTGATGTCAGATTCTGGAATCTGATTGGTCAGATTCCCTTGATTGTCCTTGGTTTATATTAATCCCCTGTTTCTAGTATGTTTCTACAGAACAGTAAACAATCATTTACGTGGACCTGTGTGGAGTGACGGAGTGAGTGTTGATTGTTTTCCTACTATCGCACAACTTGGTGGAGTCCATGATCAAACCCTTATCCAGCATGACAACGCTCCAGTGAGATCCACCAAGCGAGCTCTGTGAAGACATGGTGTGTTAAAGCTGGACTCTAAGAACTCCAAGAAGAAATCTTACACTGATCATTATGATTATAATAACATTATGACCACCCACAAAGGGCCAAACTGTGATGCTAGAGGACTGAAAAAGTGATTCAAGGACGGAAAAATAGTCGTGGATCACCAAAGCTCACTGATACACATGGAAAGCGAGCGTTGCCCTGCGTAGTTCAATCCAATAGATCACATTGTTGAAAAGATTAATGCTGGTTGTGATATAAAGGTATAAGAACACACAGTGCATCACTATTGTGGTAGCCAAAGTTAGGCAAATGGTCATAATGTCATGATTATTTGTGAATTTGCGCCATCTGCTGGCTCTTTCAGGTATGACCACATACACAGTCATACACAGTACGATATGCAGTGAAATGCTTAAACGACCGCCTGTGACCTTAAAATGTAAAAACAGTTAACAAAACAGAAAATATAAAGATGAATTTACATGGAAATAAGTGGAAATGACCAGGAAGAAAAAATTCAATGGGGGAAAAAAAGGCATATATTAAAGAAGAACAAGAAAAAATGTGAACTTGTTCCCGCCCGGTTTCGAACCGAGGACCTTTCGCGTGTTAGGCGAACGTGATAACCACTACACTACGGGAACTGAGCTGCGCAATGCGTTGAATTTAACCTACTTAAACCAGTCGAACATGAGCGCTCCAACCGTTGTAATTACTCTAATATAACATAATATAATATAGTATTCGGCTTTGTATATACAGTACATACAGTACTAACTAGCCACTAGTTTAGCTACATACACTGGTGTTTGGAACGCACTAAAAAAGGCGACCGGGTTTCTGCGCACTAGGTAGGCGCCCTAAATAGAGCGCGGATTGGAGCGCGGCCCCCAGCAGGTCGCGTGCATGCGTGGATGAGAGGAGTGAACTTGCCCTCACACACACACACACACACACCATCATCAGGAATGTACACGGATTATTAACCTGAGGAAAATATTCAGACCGACCTGCTGATCTAGTTTGTAAAATAATAATCCGGATTAGTGAAGAAATGTAAAATCGAAAGCACAGAAGAGGAGAGACAGTCGAGCTAGCAGGTAATTAATTCACCTCAATAACGAGGAGATTTAACACTAATGTTCAGGTATAAATGATGGGATGTTGATCATTAAATTCATAATAATAATAATATTAATACAATTTTTAATAATATGTCATATAAGTCAAAAATATTTAGCTTGTAATTCAGTCATGCTTTTGTAATTAGCCAGATAGCTAACACTAACAAGGGCTAACAGGTTGATGATGCTAGCTACATATTCTAATTTTTTAAAATATATTTTTCTGTATAATTTTTTTTTAAAAATTTTCTAATCATTTAAACATACAATATGTTATTTTTTAAATAGTTTTCTATTATTTTAATTTGTTTGATTTTAACTTAAACATTTTTTTTGGTCCTTGACTCTAATAATAAGCTAAATTGAATAAGTTGTTTATATATATTATTTTATATATATTATATATATATTACATTTTAAATTATGTTTATATAAGAAGTGTTTTATTATCATTTGTATCACATTATTAATTTTCTATTCCTTTAACTAATACCAATTAATTTCTATGAATTATGCATTAATAAATAATAAATATAAATGATGGATAAATTATTGTTTATATTACATCATAAATCTTCTCATATTTTTATTTGTTTGGTTTTATATTAAACATTTTATTTGCTCCTAATTGGCGTTAATAATGAGCTAAATGTAATGTCTGTAATACTTGTGTTATTATTATTATTATTAATATTATTGTTATTATTTGCATCACATTATTATTTTTTAATTAATTTAAATACACAGTCATGACTTCATACGAACTATGCATTAATAAATGATATAAATTATGGATAAATAATTGAGTGGTTAGCACTGTCGCCTTTCACCTCCAGGGTCCGGGTTCGATTCCCAGCTAGGCTCGATTCCCGTCTCTGTGTGCGTGGAGTTTGCATGTTCTCCCCGTGCTTGATGGGTTTCCTCCGGGTTCTCCGGTTTCCTTCCACAGTCCAAAGACATGTAGATTAGGCTAATTGGTGTTCTCAAATTGCCTGTAGTGTGTGAGCTCTAGGCCCCCCATGACCCTGAATACAGGATTAAGCGGTATATTTAAATTAAACATTTCCTATCTTGCACTAATGATAAGCTAAATTTAACACTGTTTCAGTTAATATGTAGTTATTATAATTTTCTGTAAAAATCTTAAATCTACATTAATCTGACGGCTGTTCAGGAAATGAGCGAGGCCGAGTTCGCCGTCACGGCCGACATGGCTGCAATAAGCCGCGTGCAGTACGAGCTGGATTACACCGAGGGCATCAGCCAGAAGATGAGGATCCCCGACAGGCTGAAGGTGGGACCGGGCTCTGTGATGGACCAGCCTCCACTGTTCCCAGAGGAATCCCACAGCACCATGATGCAGGTTCCAGACCGGATCATAGTGGCAGGTATTCCACCCTCGGTCATGTCACTGAACTGTATGACTGACAAAAGCAATCTCATCATTTTTTTGGTGTTTCGTTTTACTTCGCTCAAGGTGATGAAGCTGCTCCTCACTTTAGCGTGCCACGAGAGCTCGATCTGATCCAGTCCATCCCGGTGGAGAGCGTGGAGCTGAAGCCTCCTCCACACGTCCTCACTCTACAAGACCAGCCTCTGGAATTCCTGGAGCCGGAGCCGCAGCCAGAACCTGCTCAGGTGAAAGAGCAGGTGAAGAAACATATGAAAGAAATAAAAAAAAGAAGTGATTCAAACTACTTCTTTTTATTTATTTAATGGGGGGACAAATGATGAGGCTGGTTGAGGTAGAACTGATAGAGATTGTATGAAGTAAGACTATGTGGATTGGATGCGATATAACTGATAAAGATAGAGCTACTGTAGATCCCATATCCATAAGGTGAGATGTAAATGCTAGACATTGGATGAGAGAGAACCGCTAGACATTGGAGGAAGAACCAATAGATGAGTTAGAATGCAAAAACTTTGGTTAAGCTGTAACTTGGACAAGTTAGAACCAACAGGATGAAGCAGAACCTGAAGATCTATAAGGGCCATGGATTAGAAATAACCTTTAGAGATTGGATTAGATAAACTGTATGGACAGGATTAACCATAACCTGTAAAGATTAGATTAGACATCTACAGAGATTGGATTATATATAATTTATAGACTGGATTTTACGTAAACCATGGAGATTAGATTACATGTAGCCTACAGAGATTGGATTAAGTATAACACACAGAGATTGGATTAGATATAGAGATTAGATTAGACATAATTCATAGAGATTGGATTAGACATAAGCAGATACTTTACATTTCATTTGCTGCTTTGTAAAAGGTTTAAGATCATTCTCAATAATAATTATATTTCTTATTATTAAAAAGTCAAACAGACTTTAAAGATCTTTCCAGACTTCGATTAAATCCAACACTCGCTTCAGTTTATCCACAGAACACCAGCACACACTAGATCATTTCCCACCTGGGTTTATTCAAGAGCTCATGGACTTTGTTAGTAAAACGTTTGACAAGATGCCACATTACATTCAGCACCCGGAGTCTGAAGTCAGATTAGAAACGTGCATTTGTTTACATTTTATAAATTATAGAGCTTTAAATTATATTAACTGCTAAACTGCGTTCTTTCAGGTGAGTGTGTAAAAGATAATCTGGAAGATTTTTTATGTAACTGTTGCTCTCTCTGTTTCTCTTTCTCTCTGTTTTTTCTCCATAAAGCCTCGCAGTCAGGTGAGATCCCGGCGTGAGCATTATGCCGGCGAGATTTCAGGAGTGTCTCACAACGGCCAGATCATCAAATACGATGCGTAAGAAAAAAAAACACACACTTACACCTAGAGTATACACACACTTTGCTCAGATTGAGCCGTGTAAATAAAATACAGTGTAAATTGTAGTAGCAAACTGACTCACGCTTTCAGACTCGCACTTTCAATGAGCTCTAAATCAGTTAGCTCCCTCAAAAAAGAAGTAAAAACCACACAACTGAACCGCTATTAAAGGTTTTGCATGGTCCGAGTCGTCATAGTAACCTTCACAGTGTTGACTGAGTCACAAAATCCAATCTAATATCACAACATTCAGAAAACACACACACACAAAAAAAAAAAACCACACTAGAACAGCTACAAATAAACATCAATTAAAAATGTGTAAGAGTCTTGTGATAACCACATACACACGTGCAACCGTCATTGATGAGCTGCTGCACTAACAAGCAGCTGATTTTGGTCCAAAGAATATATGGGAGGGAAAAAAGAGGAAGAGATATCTTCATGTCAGAGGACACCCCCAAAACACGACCTACTAAACCACCAAACTATTCAAAATGCACCAGAATGCAGACAAAACTGTAACACATAACTTTTAACAAAAAAAAACAACAACAACAATAAAAAGCAAATTAAGTATAATGAGCTTGTTGTTGTTGTTTCATCCTTTTTTCCTTGTAAATTAAGCAGATAATAACACAATCACGCAGGTGTTTCTTGGCTTTAAGAGTGAAATCTAGTAAAGAACAATCCCACTAACAACATTCTGAAATCCGATCAATTATTTGATTAAACAGTCGGCATTAATGGCATTAATTTCAGCATTCAGTTATTGCAGGAGCTCTAGGTTTAAATACAGAAAGTTTTTATTGTTCAGTATCTACACTATAAAAGTGGAGGAATAAATGATTAAATCATTAGCCAGCCAGGCAAGAGTGCTGCCCAGTCTCATGTCCTTCCCAGAAACATTGGTACCTATATTAAGGCTGTCCCAAAAAATCCCCAGAGAGAGGGGAAATAAACAGTTTTTAGCTAAATGTAGGTTTATTTACAGAAATGAAAATGCCTATAGATATTCACATGCAGTTTTGGAAGACATGTTGGAGACGTTTGCAGCATTCTGCAGTAATGTCTTTGCAATAAAAAGTTTTTAAAAGTTTCTACGTCTGTGAAGATTCTCAGCCTTTCAGGTGCGGTTATCTTGAAGTTGAGTCATGGCAACTGGACTGCTTTCTAGTTAGGTAGAAACGTTTCACTGCTCAACCAACTACCTTCTTTAGTCTGATTGAAGTTCCACGTATTTGTTTCCTCAACTTCAATCCTCCCCTGTCTGAATGAGCTTGTTCCTTGAATAGAAGAGAAGATGAAAGTACATGCAAAATGATGTACAAATCTTGGACAGAGATATATGGTTCAAGAGAGGGGTGAAGGAAGCGATCTACAGTATGTGCAAGTGGAAAAAGCCTTCTTTCAACAGTGGTGGTCAACCTGTCTCCTGTTTTTTTTATACAGCCCTTTCATGCATCCCCAGGAAGATTAAGCCCTCGTCACAGCTCCACCAGAAAAGACACATCTGAGAGCTTCCCTCAGACCTCTCCCAGATTCTTTGATGGATCTTCAATTCAATTCAGTTTTATTTATGTAGAGCTTTTAACAATCGCAAAGCAGCTTTACCATCTCCACAAATATGGAAATTAGTTCGTCCCTAATTATTTATTTTGTTCCCACCTGTCATTGGTGCGTTCCCCCATCAAGGCTACTACCAGTCACAGAGGACTTTCACGCCAAAGACTTTCATGTGATACAGGTTACCAGCCGCATCTTTTCGAACTACTCGCTCATTCACCATTGGAACTGGACAACACACTTGGAGGATAGTGTTATCCGCTCCTTCCGCATGAGCTCACGAATGCCCATGACTGGATGTATGGGGCGAAAAGTATCTCTCATCCCTCCCCTCTGAGAGAGCTCGGCCAATCAGCTCTCCAGACCTTCGGCTTCAAGAGGTTACAGCACCACCCGGGGGAACGAACTAGCGATCTCCAGATGATAGGATGAGCACTTTACTACTGCACCACCTGGAGGCCTGTAGGAACCATGTATAAACTACAGTATAAGTGATTAGTAAGTTGAGAGTGATGGTGGCAAGGAAAAACTTCCTGAGATGACAAATACGAAGAAACCAAGAGAGGAACCAGACTCAACAGTGAACCTGTGCTCATTTGCGTGATATTAGATTTGGAGCAGGAATTGATCTGTAGTCTGTACTCTCCATTCAATTCTCACTTTCTTCACTGTTCACCTAACAATCCCACACAGAGGACGTTCCTTCAAGACCAAAAAAAAAACGTGAAACTAACCAACTTTAATCAGACTGAAGAAGCTACTTGGATGAGTAGAGAAACGTTAATAAGGAAAGAAGTCCAGTTCACGTGACTCAACTTCCATATCATGTCTTATTCCTCAACAGAAGGTTATCAGGTCAATAGACAAGATTTTCCAACAGTTAAACCAAGTTTTTCCATTCATAAAAGGTTTGGTGAATGTGTCAAAGGTCAAAAATATGCCATAGTACAGCTGGTGGAAGTCAAAACATCATTAAGCCGTCAGGCTCCTCTGGAGTGTTGTCATAACTACCCAGAAACATAGACGTTTAAACACGTGCCTGTAATGAGTGTCAGTCCTGCAGCGTGTTTAGTATTAACGCCTCACTCCTCCTCCTTACTCCCCCTGTGTGTGGCGGCGGTCAGCGTGAGCCCGTCTCCCAGAGCTCCTGTCCGTGTTTGTCCCCCTCTCGTAACCCCCGAGGACCGGCCGAGCATGGGTACTGTGGGCGGAGTCCTCTCCTACGTCCAGCACAGCACACGCCGGGCCTACGAGCACATCCTGGCCATGCTGGACGCCTCGCACCGCAGGTGAGCTCTCACACGCTTCAGTGGAGTGATGGACCAGGTCTGTTCTAGTTCAGGTTAAACACGTCTGCTAATGAATTGCGGGGAAAAAAATCACAGTATAAAAGTAGTAACTCGGGTCTTTAGTGAGGTCCGGCGAGCTGCGAGGGGAATTCATGCAGATGTTCCTGAAAGCTCCTGAGATAGGAAAGACAAACCCTGGTTCTTCTCGTTTCTGCCTCAGGACTGCACTTGTGGGTCAGGACGCTGGTATGGAAGGAGCTCCTGATGACCTGGTGTTAGCCGACGCCCCGGCACTACGACGACAGGTACTAACTCTCTTCCCGCAGAGGCACGGCTAGACTTTTAAATATGAAGGCTTCATAACAACCTCAATGTATACACACACCGGCCACTTCTTTCCTAGTACTACAGTATGTTAGACCCCCTTAGTTCTTCATAGCATAAATTCAACAAGGTGACAGACAACTTTCTTAGACATTTAGGTCTGTATTGACATGACGACATCACGCAGTTGCTGCAGATTTGTTGGCTACACGGCAGTGATGTGAATCTCGCGTTCCACCACATCCCAAAGGTTCTCTATTGGATTGAGATCTGGTGAAGACTGGTGTAGTCCATTTGAATACAGTGACCTCATTGTAATGTTCAAGAAACCAGTTTGAGATTATTTTGAAGAAGGTCCGCTGAAGTTAGCATTAAAATAAGTATTGGCAGTGACTCTGACCCCGCCCACTGTTCCTGATTGTTTTGAGATGCACCCCACCCCCGGGTGTCTGTAGAACGCGTGCTGATCGGAAGCGATGCTGTAATTTTTGGATGTGTGTGTGTTGTGATGCAGATTGTGAAGATGAACCGCAGACTTCAGGTGTTGGAGTTTGAGAATACAGCGCGAGCGAAACGGGAGATGGTGGTGTACTCGCTCACCGTGGCGTTCTGGCTGGTGAACACGTGGATGTGGGTACGCCGCTGAGCGCCGGAAACCATCGCCCCCAATCCTCCCGTTGTCTCAGGATCCAGTTCATCAGACTCTCAGTTCTCTCTATGTTGTTTATATTTACATTCTTTCTTGCTTAGATATTCCTCCTAAACCCGAACCAGATATCACACTTAGCTAGAAAACAGCTAAACAGTTCAGATAATATAGTTTGAGGGTGCCAATAGTTTCAAGCAGAATTGTTGTTACTGTTTGTACATAAACTTGTACATAAACTGTGTTATAAGTACACTTCCTGTAGGTGATTAGTGCTCATAATGTGTGCAGTGGTTGTTCAAATCTCATCACTAATGACATCACTAAAGGAAAGGAAGAAATAAAATGATGATCAAAGAGAAGAAGAAAGACTTCTTCTCTTTTCTGTGTTAAAAGTTTTCTCAAACTGCATGTTGGGAAAAAATATTTTGTGGTGAAAGAAATCATTCATCGCCTGAAAGAAAAAAAAAAAGAAAGAATGTAAGAGTTGAGTGCTGGAGGAAGACATGAAAGAAGGATTTTGAAAATACCATTAAAGGAGAGCAAGAATTGAGAGAAAAAAAGAAAAAAAAGATTGAATAAATTGATTGCTGAAAGAAATAAAGAAATAGAAAATAACGTAGAGTTGAGTGTTGAAAGAGAGACAAAGAAAGGAAGGACAGAAGGAAGAAAAATTAAAAGACGGTTGTGAATGCTGAAGAAAAAGTAGACAAGGAAAAAAGGGGGGGGAAAGAGACTTGTGTTGAAAGAATGATTGGTTGCAGAAAGAAAGAAAATGGTTGATGAATGCAGAAAGGGAAGAAAGAGAAAAAGAAAAGAATAGTGCTGAAAGAATAAATGAAAAAAGAAAGTTCCGTCACTGGAGGAAAAGAGAAAGAAATCATTGAATGTTGAAGATAGCAATTTAAATAAATTAATAAATGAGAGTGCTGAAAGAAAAACTAACTGTAAGTTTTGAAAAAATTGAGAGCAAAAGGAAAGCTGAAGTTAATTAATTAGATTCTGAAAGAAAGAAAAAAAGAACATTATTGTAGGAAAAAAGGAGGAAATTAGTGCTGAAAGAAACAAAGTATGGAAGCCAAATAGAACCCAATTCACGTGCACGAAAAAAATATACAGTATACAGTATATTCACAAAAAAACACCTCACGTGCACAAAATAAATATATATATTCACAATATACATTTCACAAATGCAAAACACGATTCACAGATGTCCAACTGTGTACACATTTTTTTAATGTTTAAAATTCACGAGTGTATTTGAATTGAGAGCAAAATAGAAAGAAAACATAAATTTAATGTTAATAAAAAAGAATTGAGTGCTTAAGGAACAGTAAAGTAAGAAAGTGTATTCTCACCCTCATTCCAGACAACAGTGATGTTAAAACAGGAGTGTGTAAAGGTGTGTACATAGAACATGAACAGAGTGTGTTGTAAGTGTGTTAAGATGGATGTGTGATGGGTGAAACACACACACACGTAATATTATTTGAAGAAGTGTTATCTGTTGATTTAAATAAAGATTGCAATGATGGAATCAAATTAAAATGCAGCTCATTTTAAATTCATAGTCTTAAATAATCACATAGTACATTTGTTAAAAGTAAAGCTGCATGCTGCTGTATTAACACCCCTTTGTTGTGTTAGCGGGGACTTTCCCATGTCAGCATTAGTTTACAGAAATGTTTAATAAATGTCTACCATTATACTGTAAAATTAATAAACTTTTTTAATTAATATCATCCAGAAAGCAATATTAAGCAGTATATTTATTATCTACATAAAAGAAAGGTTTTGTCTTTACATTGGTGAGTTCTGATCGATGTACAGCAAAAACTTTTTCATATCAACTTTTTCAATGATATTTCTACATTCATATATTTCATACACTGGAGGTGTATGAATCTCTGAAGTTTAATCTGCACCATAAGTGAAATCTAAATGTTGAGTAAAAGTGATGTTATGATCAGTTATGTGTCGTATTTAATAATCTACTTTAAAAATAATCTACTAATGCGCTACTGTCTCAATGTAAACAAACACCTGCACCAATAGATATTAATTAGAAAAGATAAA
>JAQMYG010000018.1:20762724-20773804 GCA_030014215.1 Clariallabes teugelsi
CCACCAACACCATCACCACAATCACTACCATCACCAACAACACCATCACCACCAACACCATCACCCAATCACCACCAACACCATCACCCAATCACCACCAACACCATCACCCAATCACCACCAACACCATCACCACGATCACAACCATCACCAACAACACCATCACCACCAATACCACAAACGACACCACTATCACCACCAACAGCACCAACAACAAACACACCACCAACAAAAACAACAACACCACCAATCACCACCAACAATACTGCCAACACAAAACCAACACCACCCACAACAACACCATCAACACCACATCACCCCAAGCATGACAAAAAACAACACCACAACACCCCAACCATCCACAACACCACCACCAACAATAATATCACCAACACAACAACATCAACACCACCATCACCGACAATACCAAAGCCAACACCCTGACACCAACACCAGCACAACCAGCAACACCACCAGCACCACAACACCATCAACATCAACAAAGGCAAGGAATTGTGCAGTTTAATCCTGTTTTGGCCCAAGTGTTAATTTCCCAAGACAGATCTGATTCATTAAATTTCACAAGTATTTAATCTAACACATTGAATTTATTTGCTCCACTAGTTGGCTCTTTAATGCTTTTTTTCATCCATTTTGCCATTTTCTAAACTGTCATTTAATTTCATTCATAATCCATCACTGGCATGTTCTTTGTTATCTTTTTTTTTTTTTTTACTTCTCTTATTATTATAAAATGTTTAATTTAGGTTCAGTATAATGAGAAAGTTCCAAGTGTGTGTGTGACCATGTGTGTTCTTTCTTTGCTCTAATTGCCTATATATTTAATGCACTTAGAGTCAGAGTCCAGGTCGTGGGGCAGTGGGAAATCTATAATAAGCAGTGGTTATTAACTCAGCAGCACCATTAGAGGGACATGTTCAGGTGCTAGGAATGATATCATCTTTCATGGGCTGACGTTGTGGCCATATTAGTGAAATCAAGGTCACTAAAACACTTACATTATTCATTTCAGAGAGTGTATATCTTTGACCTTTCTGCAGAGGGAAGAGTTTTCTAAACGGCCGGTCCTGGGACGTCGCTTCCCATTAGAACGAGTGATTAGTAACTCATACTAATGTCCAAGAGCAGGCAGGAGGATCCGGGCACGAATAAAGGAGTGTTTTAGTGTTTTTAGCAGTTTCAGGAAGGAAGGAAGAAAGAAATGAATGAATGGATGAATGAATGAATATTGTTTCTTATTAAATGCAGAAGAATAAAATTAATGAAAAGTTAATAATCAAGTAAAGAAAGAAAGAAATACGGTAATCAAATTAAAATAAAAATTTTATTTGTCATATACACAGTCATACACATTATGATATGCAGTGAAATGCTTGAACATCTGCCCGTGACTTAAAATAAAAAATGAAAAGGTTACAATAATAATAATTTTTAAAAATGGAATAAAATAAGAAATAGAATTTAGAGAAATTTAGCTATAGAGGACACAGCTATTGAAAGTAGAACAAAATATAAAAATATAAAATATAGAAATACTTAGCTATACAATATAGTAAAAAAAAAAAATCTTAGCTGTAAAATGAAAAACTATCTGTAAACTTGTTATAGATATACAGTAAGTATACACATTATGTACATTGAGGGGATACGTACATTGGGGGGGGGGGGGGGGTAGTAGAATTAAATAGGAATATTTTTATAAATAAGAATGTCCACGGGGTGTGCAAATGTGCATGAATGTGTAGGTAGAAAAGGAATTGATAAATTAAAGGGGAAAATATTATATGTATTAAGAAAGAAAGAAAGAAAGAAAGAATGAGCATTTATTTTTATTTTTTAAAGAAGTAAAATGGATTGTTTAATATTAAGTTTATACATTAAAAAGTCTGAACAAATAAAGAAAATTGGGGGAAAAAACATAATCTAAGAATAAAAGGTTATTTATATTAATAAAATATATTAAATATGACAATAATCAGAAAACGTCTCTGTGTGCATGAACTTTGCATGTTCTTCCCGTGCTTGGTGGGTTTCCTCTGTGTACTCTGGTTTCCTCCCACAAGACATGCAGATTAGGTTAATGGGCGTTCTCAAATTGAGTGTGTGTGTGTGTGTGCGTGTACTGTATGTGTGTGCCCTGTGATGGATTGGCACCCCATCCAAGGTGTACCCCACCTTGTCCCCTAAGTCTCCTGGGATAGGCTCCAGGACCCCCACGACCCTGTATACAGGATGAGTCAGTATAGACGATGAGATATGATGAGATGAGACTAATATTTAAATGTGAAAGAAATCGTGTTTCTATGAAAAGGTACAAAAATGAGCGCAGGCGGGCAAAACGACTGCCCTTAGACTTCCGCTGTTAATGTAAACACAGGAGTCGGGATTTTTACACAGGTTCAAGAAGAGGTTGAAGTTTTTGACTGTATGTTTAAGATTCAAGAAAGAGATGGAGAGAGAACACTGGAGTATTCCTTTAACTGAAGCTACGAGTGTGAGCTGCCATGTAACAGAAGAGCGAGAGATCAGACGAAGCTCCTCAGCCACTTCCTGTTCTCCTGAGACAGCAGGCAGGGTTTGGATGGACTTATACAGACATCATCTCTCTCTCTCTCTCTCTCTGTCTCTCTTCCTTTACCTCACTGTACTTCTACATCGGCATGAATGTTAAAAAATTTATATATTGTTCCCAAACAAATATACAGAGCTGGAATGGGACATGAGAAGGACAGGGCAAGAGATGAGACAGGGCATGAGATGAGACAGGGCATAGGGGAAGACAGGGTGTGGGGTGAGAGGGCATGAGACAGGGCATTGGGTGAGACAGTGTCTGAGGTGAGACATGGCATAGAGGGAGACAAGTCTCACCCCTTGCCCTGTCCCACTCTTGTGCCATTCCAGCTCTGTCTCACCCCATACTCTGTCTCACTTTGGCCCTGTCTTCTTTGCTGAAGGCGCAGGTTGATTGGAGTATGTAGGGTGTAAATGTCACTAGTATTGTTATCGTTTGGTAAAAATCTTATCAGACTCTTACTTGATGAACACCTTCATCATGTTACTGGTCACACAGATGCCACGCTAGTTATAGGGGTCTAATTCATCTCGACTCTTGCACATCGGGGATATAATCCCCTGCTTCCAGATGTCAGAACAGATGTCAATGGTCTACATTACAGAAAGTGGTTCTGGTTCTTTTTTATGGTTGTTTATGATCTTCTCTAGTTCATTTGGGTAAATCTTTTGATGTTTTGTGGAGATTTTTTTTTTTTGATGTTCTTTGAATCTTTCTTTGATGTGTCCTGGGTGTGTGTTGTGTTCATGCTGTTCCATTTCCCCCAGAACCGATTGTGATTAATGGGTTCTTCAATTTCTCTCCATGTCTGATGGTAGTGCTGGTGTTTTCTTTCTCTCTCTCTCTCTCTCTCTCTCTCTGTCTGTCTCTCTTATAAATAATCTGTATATATTTGTATAATTGTACAGGACCTTTTATTTGGTTCAGTGTGTTATGGTTTGTTACACGAGTTTGCCTTAGTCGCTAATATGTACAGGAGTATATTTCATTTATTTGTCCTAGCAGCTACCCTAGACCCAGGAGCTGAGCTTTTAAGTATTGAGTAAAGTACACAAGCTATGAAATAGCAGGAGAGAGTGAGTGCAACACCATGGGGATGCTGTCTCTCCTACACAGAGTCAGGTGTGTGTCAAAGAGCGGCGCTCAGGTGGAGGTGATAAACATCATAAATAAACTTATCCAAAGTGGAATATGAGTGAATCGACAGCAAGTTGTGATTTCTGAATCATCAAAACAAGATGCTGAACGTTAAACTTTAAATGCAAACACGCAGGCAGTAATCGTATAGTGCTCACACTAGTGTGTGTGTGTGTGTGTGTGTGTGTGTGTGTGTGACACCAGGAGTTATGTGGATGTGGCAATGGTTGTGGGTGAAGGTGTAGGTGTAGGTATTGGTGTGGTGATATGTGGGTATGGGTGTGCATGTGGGGATGGAAGAGGGTGTAGGTGTGGGTGAAGAGATGGGTGTGGATGTAGATGTGGATGTGGGGATGGGTGTGGGTGTAAGTGTATGGATGGGTGAAGGTGGATGTGGGGATGGGTGTGGATGTACAGTAGATGTTGCCATGGATGTGAATGTAGGTGTGTGGATGATATAGGTGGGGAAGGGTGGGGTTGTAGGTGTGGTTGGGTGTGGATAGAGGTGTCCATGAGGGTGTGGGGTGGAGTATGGCTGTGGTTGTTGGTGTAGGTATGGGTATGGGTGTTAATGTTTGCATGGGAGTATGTGTGGCCGGGAGGTGGACAGAGGGAGTTTCTTTTTTAAAATAACATAGAAATACTAAACTGATGAATTAAGAGCAACTTTGAAGATCAAAAGTCTCTGTCTCCCGTTTCTTTGTCTCTCTCTATCTCTCTTTGTCTCTTTCTTCCTTTCTCTCTGCTTGTCTCTGTCTTTTTGTTTATCTCTCAAACACTTTTCACACAGGCATCGTGCCACAAAGAGCATAATATTACCCCTTAATATCTTGCTTTCTCTTGTGGTTTGTACTGCACTAATAAGCCACCTCAGTGTTTGATTTCAAGCAGCACTCTGCTGTCCTCTATCAGAGGGGCCGTGGTGTTTAACACAACAACATTGGTGTCTAGTGTAGTGTGGACTGCATGTGTTGGAAATACCATGCACAGCATTGCTTTCAAAACAACAAAGATGGGGAACCCAAGTGTTAAGGTGCTTTCAGTGCAGTTTTGCATCACTGATGACGTCTGGAAACCTAATCAGTCATAGACAATAACCGAATTCTTGTATCAAACCAATCATGAAGCAAAGAAAAAGGGTTTTGTCAAAAAACATCTCAGTGTGTCTTCTAAGGCTAGAAGGATCCCAGTGCTGTCACTCATTCTCTGAAACACTTAAATATTTTAATGCATCCAAAAATAAAAGCCTGGCTGCTGATCAAACTCGATCTCATCTGAACTTTCACATCGTTATTCCTAATGCACTCTGCTTTAGCAATAATTAAGTGGAGTGGGTACGTCTGATCTAGTCTATAAAATATATGCGTGTCGTATCTGCCTGCCTGTCTGTCTTTTTGCCTTTCTGTCAGTCTCTCTCTTTGTGTCTGTTTTTTTTCCCTCTCTGTCTGTCTCTTTATCTCTCTGGCTGTCCGCTTCACTCCCTCTCTATCCGTCTGTCTCACTGTGTCACTTTCTCCTGTCCTCTTTTTTTCCTCTTTGTCTCTTTCCGTCTGTCTGCCTGTTTCTTTCTCTTTCTCCCTCCCGGTCTACCTTGCTCCGTCTCTTTCTGTCTTTTCTCTCCCTCTTGTTCTCCTCTCTCTTCCCTCTTACCCCTGCTTCCTCTCATTTCCTCCCCTTCTCTCCTTTGCCCTTGTCAACAATCTGCATCTGTGACTCCGTCCCTGGAGTTTCCTCAAAGCGCTCGATGTGACCTTGCTGTTTTGCTCTTATGAGCTCGCAGCCTTGATCGGCGCTTCAAAGCTTTATTGAGCGCTCGCTCGCTTTCTGTCTCTGCATGTTAGAATTCATTACATTGAAACCTGGTAAAAGTCTAACTTTCACTTCCTCCAGACATCTTTCTAATTGCATGTGAGATCAAGTTCGAGCGTTAGAGCCGGGTCCTGGAGGACATCATCAACGCTGAGTTCGGGACTAAAGGAGAAATTTCACAGTGTTTCGAAATGTATCTGAATAATTTATTCAGACAAAGGCAGCAAATCCACTTTGCTTGAATGAAAAAAGAAAAAAAAATGTCTGGGGGATGATATAGTTCACAACTGTGATAACACAATCAGAGACTGAAGTGTTAAAAGACTCTGAAGCTGAAAAGTATTTACTCCTGTTTCTGTGAAAACCTAATTAGTTCATGGACCATCAAAAGCCATATTACAATGAATGGAACCCAATTAAGGTGTCACATGATCTTAATATTTAGTACACCGGCACCCTTGGACCTTTATCTCTCTAATTAATGCACCCGTGCCTTGCTAACTTTCTCCTGACCAAACCCGCCTTCTGTGTGATGACTGATTACAATAATTTGGCTCTTGTCTATGATTGATTAGGCCATCAGAGCTCTGAAAAAGGAGCTGACCCCATACAATTTAAAAATAGTTTGTTTATGTAACAACGTTAGCAGCAGCCTCATTTCCCCGCTCATCTGTTTCAACCCCTCAGCATTCAGCATCACCAGTACTGTATACTACGCACCAGCCTGATCATCTGTCAACATCTGTATCTGTTTCTCACAGAGAAGGTTCATGGTTCATGCCTTAAGTTTGATGTTTTTATGTTTGAATGATTCATAGGTCACTGTGTGGCTTAACAAACAAAAAGCATTCATCTGAAACTGCTCAGCTACAGGGACTGGACTGAAATGAGAGACAAAAAAGTCCTTCAGGAAGCCTAGAGCACTGTTCCTCAAGACTACATTAAAAATACAAGAATGTCTGTCTCTTTGAAGACAAAATATGAAGAAATGGGGGGGGGAGGGTATCTCTAAGACTCTTGCTGTTGTTGTTGTTGTTGTTGTTGTTGTTTTTTTACAATAAATAAGATTCCATTTTTATTACATATGCGTAATATGAAAATATGAGCAGAAGTTATTAATTACATTCGCTAACGAGTGACAAGTATTTTCCAAACCTGTGGTGTAGAAAATGTTAATAAGCAACATTACAGAAACTTGGAAAAATGCATCAGATATTATTTTTTTGTAAACAATAATACAGTAATACAATACTTGTGTGTGTTTTTTATTGTTTACAGTTTATTTAATTTATTCCTTTTAATTCTTTCAATATGTGGTTTTGTGTGAATTCAAATTATCTGATGGTAGCGGCTTTTAATATTAGGCAAAGCCAACCTCAGATAAATAAAAACGTTTAACTTTTTTCCCCTTATGCCATATAGCATTATTTATTATAATTTCTTATAAATTATTTATTTTCAAAAAATGAGCCCAAAACAAAAATATATATATGTAATAGCATGTAGATTCACCTTTAGTACGAATCATTTCCTGTTTTCATCAGTCTCTCACATCACCGTGGATGAATTTTGGTCCACTGTTCTTTACCATGTTGCCTTATTTCATCGTTCCGAATAAACATGAACACCACAGGGTTTGAGCGATGCTCCGCCAGCTCGTGACAGATTTGAAAATTGTGTCACAGCAGCTGGTGTAGCTCTAAAAATTTAGCCTCAATAGGATAATTGAGTCTGTAGAAAACAATGTTACAGTTTGGCTAATCACGCGGACTATGTACAGTGATGCGATAGAAAGCTGTTGCATATCTCTTCCAATGAACCATCATCTCATTCTGGTGTTCCCGAGGGATTGTCCATGATGAAGCTCTTCACTCAGTCTCCCTCAATCCTCTTTTCTTTGTTGCAGAAGCTGCACGGATGTGCTGTGCTGTGTGCTCTTCGTCGTCGTCATCCTCGGCTACGTCGCGCTGGGCGCTGTGGGTAAGTTGCTGTTTTTGTTAGATTGGTAAGACTCAGTAGGAGAGGTGCTAGCAAAGTACACAAATCCTGTACTTAAAAAGTTAAAGTAGAGAGCTACTGGGGCAAATACTACTCAAGTATAAGTAGAAGTGTAGTTGATGAAAAGCCCAGGAGTACTCACCCTCATGTATCAAAAGCTCACAGTATCCTCCTCCATAATAAAAATATCTCTCTCTATCGCGCTCTCTCTCTCCTTCCCAACTGTTAATGTGCTGTTTTTGTCTCTGATTTATTTGCTGTACTTTTAAGCAGGCTAAAAGTAAAAGGTGTCCTCTAATAAAACTATGCAAGTACAGATTCATGAAATATGTATTTATGTGTAGTAACAAATTACATGTACTCAGTTATCTCTTACCTCTGCTCGCTAGCTGTATTAACACTTTAATAAATCCAATGAACCACTAAGAAATAAACATAATTTGACGCAAGAAAATTGATTGTTTTATAGAGATCACGTAGCAGCTTTCCTTCCCTCGAGCTCTGAGCAGGACTCACCAGCTGTTACTCAGATATCCATTTATCACTGTAGTTTTCTATTAGATTTACATACAGTGTTAATATCTAACAAGTACTGAAACTCTATTCACTCAGACTCTTTTGTGTAGTCGCCCTAATGTGCTTTATGGCATAACGGGATTTACTGAAATCTATGAATATAAACAAAACAAAACAATACACAGTGGAACCTCAGATTGCGAGTAACGCGGTTTGCGAGCGTTCCGCAAGACGCGCAAAGATTTTTTTTTATAAATTTTGACTTGGAAAACGAACAAGTCTTGATTTACGAGTACCGAGTATCGTGTATCACGCATGCGCTTCTTGTTTTGACGCCGAGCGTCACGTGATCACAACTGAGCCAATGATTTTTCTGGGTATGTGTGTTAATCGTCTCCCCTGCTGGGTCTTAGTGCTCGTCTCTTACTGTTATAATCAACATCCGTGCACGCGTGTGCTGTTTATTATAACACTGTGACCACGTGTGTGTGTGTGTGTAAAACATATTTTATTTAGTGTTTGTATGCGTGTGTGCGTGAAAGTTGTCTTTGTAAGTCGTGTGTAAAGCAAAAGCAAGTCTCATTCGAGAGGTTAAAGATCCCATTTTCTCTCTTTCTCTCTCTCTCTCAGCCTTGTGTGTCTGTTAAAGTGTGTGTGTGTGTGTGTGAAACTCAAATAAGAGAGTAGGAAGATTTACTGTGTAAGACGAGAACTGTGTGTTCCTCCTCTCCTCTTACTTTAGCTCCACACACACACAGCGCATGCGTGCACATACACAGGATTTATTTTTACTCTTTTCAAAGGTAAAGTGCAGGTTTATTTTTACTTTATATTTTGTATTAATTATTTTTATGTGGTTTTTTTTGGCTGTGGAGCGAATAATTTGGGTTTCCATTATTTCTTATAGAGAAATTCCACTTACGAGTGTTTTGATATACGAGCCAGCCTCCGGAACGAATTATGCTCACGATCCAAGGTTCCACATTACTCTGAACTTGCCTCCAAACATTTTAACATGCTTTATCCTGGCACAAGGTGAAAAATATAGGTCCAGGGTATATTCCTACAATGTTGCATTTGAAAACAATACAGTTGCGCTTGACAAAGTCAAATGAATATGTATGAACATGTGGACAGGACGATTTGGGTGACTGTTGTGACCTTTTAGCGAAATTCACCTCGAAATTCTGAGGCAAACTTGAAACAAACAAAAAAAAATGCACAACAAAACATAATAAAAGCCATTTTCAGACTTTTACTTATTCTGGCAAATTATTGCTCTCTGAAACAAGGTTGTCTATAACAAAACAAATGAACTTGAAAACAAGCAATAGCTGATGCGTTGTGATGAGCCAATCATATCGCTTCTTTTTCTTTCCTTCAGAAACCTGTGATAAGTGACATAGTGCCACTGGTGAACTTTTCACACATTGTTCATTGACCTGTGGATGAAACTCATTTCAACTTATCAACAGACATTACAGATAAAATGTATTATAAAGATCGCTTACTACAGAAGGCCACAGATAAGCTTAGGGATGCGTATAGACGACCAAACACTCTGTCGCAAAAACATGCTTAAAAATTCATAGCTCATGTCGGCAAGCTTCGGATCACCACGGGTCACGCCGACACACCCTGGGAAGCCACGATCTTGGCATACAACCACCCAGGGCTCATCAACAATCGTGAATTTGTAGCAAAGGAACTGAGCATAACTCCCAGCGTGTAACATTTTTCCTTGGATTTTGTGATTAAAGATACAGTAGATCAGTGCAAATTAGTGTGGAGTTTGAGCTTTAGGTATCAAGATAAAAGAGAACTGAAATAATGAGAGCGAGTGGGCGAGAGTGTGTGTATGAGTGAATATGAATATTTTATATTGTTCAACCCCATAAGGATGTTAGAGCGAGTAATGCTAACGCTACCTCCATTTATCTACTGATTTTATGAGGTTTGAGGACAGTGACTGGACAGGTCCAATCAGGACACTGATTTTTCATTTATTTATATATTTTTATATTTTATCAACCAATGAAAAATGGCGCAGGAGGTAATGCCGCTACCTCACAAGGGCAGGGACCCTGGTTTGATCCTGGGTGTCCACTGGATTTGCCCCAGACAACAAATGGAAGGAGAAGAACTGAAGAAGACAGGACAGGAGTCTATTCTTGTCATTACACAACACTAGGATTCATTAGAAATGTTGACGAAGATCTTAACTTTACCTCCCAGCTAATGAAGCTTCAACCCTCTCTGTGGTGCTTGTCTTTGCCTCAGGATCGCCAGGACGTCTTTGTGTTTATTCTTTGTCAGTACAAAACAAGGGACAACTTTCCACGAGGACAATATTTCAAAGTCACATCATCATTTGTGTCATTCAGTCAAACTGCCTATGAGTGAGCCTCCGATTTGAAACCTCATCAGCATCACGGTTAAAGTCAGTGTCGAATCGCCGAGATGAAATTCCATGCCAAGACAAGGGTTAATACACGGGGTGAGGGGGAAAACTGCCTGCGAAAAATGTGAAATCATCTCCGTGACATGGCTTTTTAACGAAAGCCATTATGTCCCCTTGTCATTGAGCACAGCCGCGCTTTCACCTGCAGCCTTTTTAGTCCCCTTCAAAGTCAAGTGCACTTGTGAATCTGAAACAGGGAGTCATACAGCGTTTTTGTGACTATGAGCCCTGGAGCTGTAGCGCTGATTTTAAAAGAATAACATCATGTCTCTTTTTTTGAAACAACCTTTTTTTTTTCTTCGTTCATTCATTCTTAGCCAGCAGCAGTTAATGCATGGATATAAAAAAAAATACACAAATTGAACGATGAAACAATAACAGAGAATACGAATGTGCCGTTCCAGCTGCCAAGAATGATGTCACCATCCTGTAGACACACACACACACACACACATGTGCATACAGATGCACACCACTTTAATCCTTTTAAAAACGATGAACTCAGCAATGACATCATCTTCCAGACGCCCCGTCTCGTGCCCACATCAGTGATGCTGATTGAACTG
>JAQMYG010000018.1:20794564-20817072 GCA_030014215.1 Clariallabes teugelsi
GTGACTGAGAGAAGAATGTGGTAATATCATCAGATCAAAATCACGTCTGTCCGTTAACTAATGTTGACATTATGGAAAAGAGCGAAAATCCAACATACTGCTTTATAAAAATAAAGGGGAAAAAAAAAAAAAAAAGGAATTAACTAGAAATATTACTTTTTAAAAGTGCGTTATTGAATTAGAGTGTCAGATCAGCATTAAATGGCATTTATTGTCAATTTTATAGAAACTTCACAGCTATCACTTCAACGATAAATATTTTCATTTACTCTAAAGTGTTTAAAATTTAAATGAATGTAATATGTAAACATGTACAATACTATTTTTATATAATTTTCATTAAAACCATGTGTTTTTTCCTCTGGGGAGGAAAAAAAAAGTTGTCATTTAAGTTTATACAATGTATTATAATTGTTTTTGAGCTAGTGAGGTTTGGATTTCATTCAAACAGCCAGTTAAATTCCTAACTAAATTTATACGAACACAATATCTAATACATTTTGACAATAGTAGAATGTGACTACCACCAATTGCCAAAATGAATAAATAAATAAATTCTCCTGAAACCTGATGACTGTGTGGCTTCATAATGATGCAAACAATATTTATTCCAATTTAAAAACAAAAGTTTTTTGAAGTGCAAGGACCAAAGACAACATACTGCTCTATTTGAGAGATTATTAATATTCTAAGGTATGTGATTAAGTTAAATTCTTTAATGCACAAAATGCTTGTGTTATGAATAAAGTGTGCTGGGTTGTAAATTAGATTTAACTCAAATGAGTAGGCAAATAAAGATTTAAGTGCATCAGTGTGGCATTATTAAGACTGAAAGTTAGAGTGTTTCATCAGTGGAAGTTTTAAAATAACTAAAATATGAATGCACTTAAAACAAAAATAAATAAATAAACAATGTAATCAAGCATTACAATTTTAAGTAATTTTTTTGCTAACGTTGGAACTCCAGGGAACTCTGAAGTTAGAAGCGAGACACACACCAGGGTTGAACTGACCATCCATGTACGAGTGCAGAGTAGTGAGCATGGGTGTGTCGACTGGCGTGAACGCTGTGTACTGCAGCTCCTCCATCAGGGGCGGGGACAGCCTGCCCGGCTGCAGGGAGGACACCGGCGCCGTGGACGAGTGATTCGGACTAACATGCTTCTTATGGCGTGCTCGGCAGTTCTGAAACCAAACCTGAGGAACCACAAATACGCAGTACATCAAGAAGCGTTAAAATGGTTTGATTTCCGTCTCTTGCTTTAATGTTGAAAATGTACTGAGCATAACCTACACTTGTAGTCATAAAATTTGGAAAATCTTTGTTGGCAGCTCACATATGTTCTGTTAAATAATCAAACCTGCTTTTGGATGTAAAAAACATTTCTCCTAATATTTTAAATAATTGTATATGGGGGAAGTTGAATTTATAATAAACAAAGTTTTGATAATATTAGCCTAATAATGTGGATAATTGGTTAGTAATTTTTTTTTAAACTGAACTTTCAAAAAGAATTTAAAAAAAAATTTTTTTTTTAATTGATTAGATTCATGTCGGCATTTATAGATGACTGTAATGTAAAAAATAACTGGGGGGGAAAAAGCAATTCTATTGTGATGAAAACATTGTAAATGACTTGGTTACAAATTAAGGCCGGCCTGGTAACAATACAAAGAAACTAGTCTTTATTTTGCTAAGATTTTATTGTAGTATTTATATCCCACATTTCACCTGCGCACCTGAATAACCCTGCGGCTAAGTCCAGTCCTTTCTGCCAGTTTCTGCAGTGTCTGAGCGTCCGGGTTGTTGTCCTGAGCAAACTGAGCCTGCATTACCTAATGCACACACACACACATTATAATGTACACATGATGAATTGTGTATAATACATATTAAAATGTAAGCCAAAAAAAAAAAAAAAATATCATAAAACACTACCACAATATGTATTTTTACTAACATTGATTTGAAATTTATTTTTTAAAAAGGCCTGGACACAGAGACTGTTTTTTCCCAGCTTATGGGGCAAGTAAATGTGACGTTCAGATAAAACTGATGGAAGAATCCGAGCACTAACCTGCAGCTGGTCAGCCGTGAAGCTCGTCCGCGCTCTCTTCGCCGGCTTGGGTTGGTTTACTTCCTGTTCTGAAGGTACGGCTCCTTCTACGTTCACTCCTTTTCCTGGACGGAAATGTGAAATTGGTGTGAAATAACTCCAGCAGCCTAAACACTGAAAACATCTGATATTCACCCAAATACAAATCAAGAAAAATACACTTCACATGCTTTCAACATTTCAAAGAAATGTCTGAAGTTTTAACTGCACTGATTTTGCAACATCAGATGGAAGTATACAGTTTTAAAAAAAATAATAAAAATCTAGACCAAACAGTTAGCAAACCAATAGCAAGTCAGATAACAGGGATCTGGGATATTTTTAATGTCTGAAAAGTAAAAGCCTACAGAATGAAATTCTTTTAAAACCTAAAAAAAAAAAAATCTGTTACACAAATCTATATACCTAGAGAAAAATAATTTTACACTTTTTTTTTTTTTTTTTTTTAACCTTTTAACAGTTCATGCTTTTCATTTTGATGAGAATAAAGAAACATGACATGACAAAAAAAAACGTTTTTTTGTCCTTTGTCACAAGAGTCATATGGTGACAGCTAAGGAACCAGAAGTCCTAACGAGACTAAACATAAACAGATGTGATGACAAGAGCGAGCCCCACCTATCCAGGGGTTCATCAGTTTTGCATTACACGAAACATAATAGTTCTAGCACAATCACAAGAAATATAAAAATGCTGCTTTTTCCACAAACTGAGAATTACCATGCATTAAATAACTCATCTTGTCATGTTACACAAGCACCATTTAATGATAAAACCTGGCAAATTCTAACACAGCAATAACAGACGAGACGGTTAACTCGTCTTCACGCTCACTAATCTTGATAAACCAGACCGTTGTCTATATTTAAAAAACAAAAAAGGAGACTTAAACATTAGCCTATAGAACTATATTTTTGAAAAAAAAAATTCCAAGATTAAATAAAATAAAAAAATAACAGACTTAAGACACAGTAAGCCTTAACTAAGATCTTCATCTACAATGTATCATCAGATACTAAAAACATCTTTCTTTTGCATTTCTTGCACTTTTAACAAATTTGAGTGTTTATATGCAATGTGTGATATTACAGCCGCACTTTCACTTTTAAGTAAAATAAGTGGTGCACAAAAAAAAAAGTTTGACTGAATTTTAAGTGTTTGCTAAACATGATGACTGAATTTAAGCACTGCACATTTGTATGACCAAAGGTTTTGCCATTAGATACCATTTAATTAAAATAAATAAATAATAATAATGAAAGAAAGATATATTGAAAATGTGAATGGATCAATAAGCTTTTTTTTTTATTTTTATTTTTATTATTATTTTTTTTTTATCTGTGAACATAATCCTCTCCACAATTCCTAATAGCTATCTATTTAACTTTTCCTTGGTACATGTTCCAAACCCCAGGGCCATGCTTGGAGCATTCACGCACTCATGCTGGTCTCCCGATGAAAACTATAAAGCGTTTCATCACCACCGCTTGGATTAAATCAATGTGTACAAACAAATTGTGAAAAGGCCTCACCGTTCTCCATGGCACGTTTCAGGTTGTCCAGCATGCGGTCATAATGCACACGGCAGAGCACTCGCTCGTCCACCAGAGCGAACTCCTCTCCTGTAGACAGCTGGCGTTTGCAGGAGAAGCAGGCGAAGCAGGCCAGGTGGTAAGTGTTTCCTTTGGCTCGGCGAACCCAGTCGTTGGAGTGGATGTTCCTGCCGCAGTGAGCACAGCGGGTCCCGTACTTCCTTTTTTTTTTAAAAATAATTACGTTTTTGGAAAAGGTCAGTTCTGCTGTATTCCAATATAACATCTTTTGTACATTAAACATATGAATATAGAATGTCTTGAAGGAAATGAGGACTTATTGCATTTTAATGACAATTATAGCACAAATGTAATAGATAATTAGAACTACACCACATTCACCATCCCAGATACTGATGGTAAAACCTCAGCAACAAGAATCTTTTAATTTCTTAAACGGTGGTAAATTCGGATATACTAGCAATTACCAAACACTGGATTTTTTTATACACTATATTTAACCTTAATTGCGTTTTTTTTTTTTCATCTAAAAAACAAAAACAAAAAAGGCATCAGTGATTATCAATTAAATGTTTAAAATCACTGTTAAAATCAAACGAATCACAAGTAGTTTGAGGAACACCAAAGCTTAGTCTAAGGTGATGAGATTATTCTTGCTTACTTTTCAGATTATAGAGCTTTGTGGTCAAGAGAAAGTAATGCAATTGTTTGGAGGATCTACACTTGATTCTCAATCTGAGCGAACATCACAAATTTAAAAACAAACAAATTGAGATACAAGAACATTTTATACAAGAACTCATGCAAAGGTTTATTTTTTTGTAAAATATAGGCTTGGGATGACTGCATGAGATGGGGGGAGGGGGGGGGCTGTTGGGAACATGGTAATGAAGAATGGAAATCTAAAAAAAAAAAAAAAAAATCGGTCACAAGATTTATCCAAAAGATGCACCAAGATTGCATTGAGATTATTCCTGAACCAGATGTTGACATTTGAAGTCAGAGTTAAGATGGTGAACTAAATTTTACTTCTTCATACACAATATTACCAAATATAGCATCAAACAAAGGTGGTCCAATAAGCTATGGAACAACAGTAGTGATACCTATTACAAGAAACCATTCCTAATGATAATCAGTAAGTTCTGATAAAGTGTAATGGGATAATTAAAATAAAAAATACTCATTTTTAACAAAATCTAACAATCTTTACATTTTTATTTTTTTTTTTTAAATCTGAAATGTAGCCTCATTAAAGTAACTCCATCACGCAGTGTTCACGTTTTATTTTGGTTTTAAATGGTGAAAAATAATTGTAGGACGAATTTAAAAGTATAACAAACATTAAAAAAAAAAAAAAAAAAAAAAAAACCGCATGTAACTGTACCTGAAATAGTCGAGTTTACAGAAAATCTCTTTTTCTTTGATGTAGCAGCTGATGTGGCGGCCGAGTGACGTCTGACACACGCTGCACGAGAGACATCGCACGTGCCAGCACATATCATTTACCTTAAATAGAAAAAAAAATGAAGGTGGCGCGAGAGAGGAAAAAAAAACAGGTAGCAACGAGTTAGCAAAGCATTTTACCTCCAAAATATAACCTGTAAACCATTAACACACAAACATTCGTTTCCACGAACAACAAAATCTGTATACAGCTGTAAGCTATAGTGTGGGTATACAGTAAGTATAAGTCATAGTGTGGGTTTTTGGTTTGTACAACTAGCATGAATATTAGCAGAGATAATTAAGCTAATCATTAGCACGCCAAACAGGACAGAGTAAAATATTTATAATAACAATGGGTGAGCATAAAATGTTTTCCTCGTTATGTATAATCTGTTGTAAATAATAATAATAATAATAATAATAATAATAATAATGTAAATTAAAATCATGAATGTTGACCAATTAGTCTAATAAATATTTGATATTTACGGTAACTTGCGACAAACCGTTTGTCCCTAGCGTAAGTTTTGATTAATATGGGCGTTTAAAGCAAAGACAACTTTATGCTCATCCCGTAAATTAAAAGTAAGTCATGAGAGTGTAACATTTTCAAACCTGAAAATCTGTCTAACTCTTAAGACAGTGTACTTTTCAGCACACATAATAACCAATGAACAAAAAAAAGAATGTTTAAACAATTATTTGCATATTTTTTTTTATTCTTTAAAAGGTGCTCTGCGACAATGACCAGTGTTAAAAGTAAAACAAGCATAAAATATTAAATACATTTTAAAAAAATACATGTAATTAAAAGGAACTTAAATATACAAAGTATTTTTAACGGGCTTGTTACTAAGAAAATATTGCTTTTTTTTGTCCGTGTTTTTTTTTTTTTAAGTAAAGAAAGCTATTATTTATTTACTTTTTAAATTATTTAAATATTATTTAAGCGTTTTACCTTGAGCAGGTATTTGTCTACAATTTCCATGCCGCAGCTGGTGCAGATGGCTTTCTCAGTCATGGCATGAGGTGAAGAGACGGTGGGCGACGAGACAGAAGACGAAGGACACGACACTTCTTCCAAAAGATCTTGAGTTGAGCTCTGCATATATAAAATATATAAATAGATAGAGGTAATCATTTTGGCTACATGCCTACGTTTGGTCAGTTGGTTTGAGAAAATAAAACAGCAAATAAATATTTACAGTTTTCCGACTTAAAAGAAATTGATCCATAAAAGGGCAAAAACAGTTTTAGTTAATTAATTAATTACCAGAACGTTCGGTTCTTGCAGGAGTGTGTGAGGTTTGCAGTTTTGCGGCATGGTGAGCAGCAGGAGAAAGTGTGCAGGCGGAGAGTCGCGCGCTCCGAACCGCCGCCCTTTTAACCTCTGCGGCCGCCCCGTTAATAACCATGACAACAACCCCGGTGCAAAAGATGCAGCTATCCCCCACCACCCTGAAATTATCACAACACGTACACACACACGCGCGCGGGGCTCTGGAAGGAGTCTAATAGCAATGAGCAGCCTTTCTCCTCCTTTTCGGATTTCAGATGAGGGAATTGTGGAAAAATATAAAGCTTATAGATCATCCTCAGGCGCATTAAGAATACAGTACTAGGCTTTTCAGTGGTGTGATAACTGGTAAGCAGGCCGCAGTAAAGCTGAAGGTGACGTTACCGAGAAGGAAACACATTTCAATTAACGTCAATTAACGTATTTAAATAACTCAAACTATAATGAATTTCACAAACTGCATGATGCTGCAGAAATAAAACTTTCTTCTAAAGTGTCTTCAGAGCTTTTACAAGTGCCGACTTGATTGCACGTCGCAAGCTTGCGGAAGGAATTTTATAACTTAAAAACCTTTTTTCGAGCAAATGTTGTTGCAATTGGTTTGTCCAATAATGTAAAATTATTTTTAAAATGCGTTAACCCAACTTTTGGGATGTTAAAGAAAAATGAAAAGCAAACGGCTTATATCCAGCTGTTACATTGTGGTCGGAAAGCAAAATTAACCCCATAAATAAAAAAAAAATAAAAAAAAGTCAGTAGTCTATCCGAAGTTGCTCAAAACAAAATACAATACAGCCAAACTAAAGTCTGGGTGATCAGTTGATTCCTGTCCATGTCGCAAACCTGTATCCAGATCATCAGCTTTTTGTTTGTTTGAAGGTTTTTAACACTTACTTTGCTTTCGGTTCCCGACTTGAACTCTTCCACGCCGGGGCAGGGAAGCGTCTGCTCATCTTTCCAGTACATGCTGTGAAGGTTTGCAGATTCAGGCTGTAGCAGGTTGCTTTGTGTAGAGCATTACTGCTCCAGGTATTCCACATGTGCGTCTACACCACCATTTAACTGCAACTTTAGTTTGGGAGGAACTTTGTTCCGGGGTTTTTTCCTCCATGGCCGCACCTCCTTGGCACATTTACACCCGCCTATTATTCAGAGAGGGGCAAAAAAAACAAAAAAAAACAGGAATATACAAATGAGCCCTCCACAATCCCGTCAAAGTTTAATTAACGGTAAAAAATAATAATATAATAATAATAATAATTTAGTGTTGTTTTTTTTAATAGGAGCTGAAACTTAAACACTCTAGAAACCCCGAACCTGCAGAGAAGCTGTGCTAAGAACAAAAGAACACTAAATAAGATTTTATATATATTATTCCTCCTAAAACATTAAACCTGAAGAAAAATAAAATAAAATTGTTTCCACTTACAGTAGCAAGTGTTTGCCCGAAAATTAAATATATATGAACCGAACATTAACATTAGAATTGTCGCAACAACAAAAAAAAGATCCTCTTGCCTTCTGGTTAAAGACAGCCAGACATTCAGAAGAAGCAGTGATTGAGTTTGTGGTCATTACAGCTGCCGCCGTTTTCAGTTCTTTAAGTAAAAAATAATCCGCAAATTGGACTAACTGGTGCCATCTGAGAAAGTTCATCCCTGCTCTTTACCACCTGAGTTTGTTTAGTGTTAAACACGGAGTCATAGAGGAAATCTTTATTATAGGCTAGGGAATTTCCTTAACAACTAGTTGTCATCATATTCGAATAAACTACACAAATCAATTTATTTATATTCCTATATATTTTGACTTTGTGCTTAATCTCAGATTAAAATCGGATTAGATCTCTAAGAAATATGAATATTACTTGTCTGGGTTTAAATATTTTATTCACCTAACTCAATAGAGTTTAACATTTGTACTTTTTTAATACTAATTATGGGAATTTTCTGCTTTTTGAATATAAAACATATAACATATTGTTAGGACAATTTAATACTTGTTTGGTTAAGCATAAACTGTTTTTAGTTTGGTCGAGTTCTAACAACATTGATGCAGTCTGTAAGTCATGGAAACATCCTTCTAAACGCACATCTGCTTCATTTACTTTGATATTAATGTCATAACTGTTTCTAACACATTTTATGGTAAATTTTTTAATTAATTCTACACATTAATATTGGTTATTTAACTATTTTAAATGAACATTTACAAGATTTAATGACTGCCTCAAATAATTGTATACAATCTTTATTTTCTGTTTCACAAATATGGCTTTGATTTTGGGGCCTCAGACATGCTTTAAAATATTTTCTATAATAAACTTACAAATTATTATTAGCTTTGTTTCAGTTTAAGCAAACAATTAACACATTTAAATGTAGTCTTAAGTGATAGAATATTAATATTTGTATTCCATGTTTATATTCTTAAAAAAATAACCTTTGGTTAAACATTGCTTAGGGTTTTTCAAGGCTTTCTTTTTTTAGGGCTGAGTTGTTTTTGCTTTCAGTGTTTTTCTGTGTGTTATGGATGCAGCTTTGACTGGAACCAATTTTTAATGGGTTTCTTCTCCTAGCTGTGCTTTTTCCTACTTTAGAAAACCACAAGCCAGTGCAGATGATGTGCTTTAATATTGCATTTCAATGAAGAAAAAAACACACGTCTCAAGGTATACATGTCAAAAGCCAGGGGGGAAAATGTTGCTTGAGGTACATGAGCACATAAACAAGACCAGTATTGTCTGAAGATGAGGAAAAGTAAGGCCTATGACGTCACCGAGTTGTTTACCATCCTGAACTCCACAGGTTTTTGTGCGCCATCCTCAGATTTCATGCTGAAGTATTGTGTTTTATCTGTCGAGATGTTGAAAGATAAATGACAGCCAGTGATGACGGTGTTTCCAAAGATGGAGACACCACGTCATAAGTTAATAAAGAAAGACGGGCTGTGCAAGACATTGCGGTTACATTACAGCCTGTGACATCTCATTTCACATGAGTAACTCTACACACATGGACAGTTGATCAAAACCCGTACCACACACATACACCCACACATGCACACTTTATTTCATGTGAGATCATGTCTTCTGCCTTTTCCTCTAAGACTTGTCTTATTCCAAGCCAGGTTTAAGTGAGGTTTCTCACACCATTCCTTCATACTGTTAACATTCTAGGTGTTTTTTCTCCATCACTTTAATGCAAAGAGACTTAAAGGATTTATTATAGTTTTGAAGGATTGTCTTTCTCAAATATGGTCATTTCAAAGTAGCAGTTAAACCAAAGTGTACACTTCAATGTACCTAAGAAATTGTTTATTTGCATTTTTGGATTTTATCTAGCATTTTGCTTTGGCTAAGGAACAGAGTTTACACAATGTTTTATCCAAACAGGTTTAATGTTGAATGAATATTTTTGTGGGTGTCATGGTACTGGTTAGTACAGTTGCCTTGTGCCTCCAGAGTTAGGGATTCAAATCTCCTTTGGTGGACATGTACTGGTATACATGTTCTCTACCCGGAAGAAATCTGTTTTCCCGCACAGTCCAAAGACATATTTAGTTATAAGAGGAATAAAACACTTTGGAGTATTCTGTATTGAAAATAAACAAACATATTCGATTGGAACTGTAATTCTTCACACCATCCTGTTTTTGATTTTCTTCCTACAGCGTTTTATTCCTCTTATACCTCAGTAATTTTCCAACGCCAATAACTTTTCAGTTATTAAAAAGGAAACACAAAAAAAAGGCCTTGACATCAATCAGATTAAAACTATTCTCCAGTGTGAAAAGCTTAGCCACCCTTGGGGGGATTTTGTTTTTCTTTTTTTTTTCTCCAGACGTTCATTCATAAGATTTTGAACGGCTGGAAGTGGGGGAGTGGTTGTAGTGCATGTAACTCAACACTGAGGGTCTGGGAGGTGAGGGGTCTCAGAGCTCCACCGCTCCAACAAATGGACTTTGACAGGTCGATCTGGGGAACGCTGTGGTCATGTTTCCTGAAACCTGCATTGAAGCTGAATGCCAGAGGAACAGGAAAAGAAAAAAAAAATGCTTGAATAAACGCATGGCCAAGCAGCAGTCATCCACACTCTCCGACTGAGTCAGAGTGCTACAGTATACTGAATACACAATGCTGCCACGCCAATCTGTAATTGAGATCGCAATTAAAAAGAAAGTTGCTCTTTTACATTAAAGCTCTCATTAATCATGTTCGCTATTAGTCAGGAATTTTCATTCAGTCATTTTGTAGGAAATTGGACCTAAAGTATATGATGCTTTTGACTTTTTGATATAATCATTTAGAATCTGAGTGCACCTGAGTTGGGTTTGAAAAAAACACAGTCTGACATAGATTTTTTTGTATTTGTGGTAAATTCTTTTTTTCTATTTTAGACCATGTACTTGGTGCAAAAACAAGATCATATTGTGTCAATCATCAACTGGGCAGGTTTTTCTGAATCATTTAAGATGGATTTTGGTTTTGCAATAATGATCTGATAATCTGATGTACAGTAGGAGGCACAGAGGCTTAGAAGTTGGCGGTGTCGCCTTGCACCTCTAGGGTTGAGTGTTTCAATCTCACCTCTGGTGAGTGTGAGTAGAGTTTGCATGTCCCCCCTGTGATGGATGGGGTTCCTACTGGTACTCCGGTTTCCTCCCACAGTCCAAAGGCATGTTCTGTAGGCTTATTGGGTAGGCTGTAGGCTGATAAGTATGTGTGTGCTTGTGCCCTGTGATAGGTTGCCTTTCCATTCAGGGTGTACCCCACCTTGTGCTCTGAGCTCACTAGGACAGCCTTTAGGGCTCCATAGCTCCAACACAGGATTAAAAGTGATTTAATCTGAGGTAGATTGCATTTTCTTAATTGTATGACATGATGGATTTGCTCAATCAAAATCTGACGTAGATTATAATATCTGTTTTATGTAGTTAGTGCTTTTTATACAGTATACCAAGTGAGGCAGATTATATAGTAAATAAATCATTATCTGAGTTATAGTATTTGTTTATCAAGTTAGCAAATGAGAAAAAATAATCTGAGATAGATTGTGCATTTATTTTAGTACAATCTGAGGTATATTCTGTTGTATTTTATCAGAATATGATGTAAATTTAGATTTTTCTTTATTGATTAGTTACGGTAGATATGGATATGGATATGGATATGCCAAAATATGATCGGAGGTCATTATTTTTTATAAAAACCCTAGTCTGAGATTATAAAGATCACTACTAAATAGACTACTAAGTAGAGTATGATTTTTAATTCATTACATGTAGATGTAATATATAGGTAGATTATTATAATCTATAAAGTTGTTTTTAATCATAATCTGAAATAGATTATGAGGCAGATTGCATTTTATTTTATTATTGTTTGAAGTTGTTTATGATTTTTTATTTTTTTTTTAACTCGAGGAGGTAAATTACGAGTCTGCAAGAACATAACCTGTGCTGCAGTGTGTGGAAGTTTGTGGATTTTTAAAAAATAATTATATATATTAGAAACTTTTGTAATATATATTAGATTATGTAAAGCAGAATTTGTCCACCTGAAGAAGGATGAGGACTTTATTTCTCTTTAATCAGGTGCTTTTGCGTGTCAAGGGGCCCCAGGCGTTAGATCCCATCAACATCCTTGTGGAAGAGGAAATGGAGCCGATGACAGCTTTTCTTAGAGCGGCAGCCACCAAGCCACCGCTATCATACTAGCTAAAGGAAACAGATTATTCTGACATGGAAGTTGTACCCAAAACACACCCACTTCTGCCTGTAAGCTCACTGGGCTTCCATGCTAATACGGCCTTTTGTTTCGGCGCCGCTAAGAAGTTTGCCTAAAAGTGACGACTCCTCACTTCCGGATGTTTCCTTGGATGACGTTACTAGTTTGCGTTGCTGCCACCACCTTTATTCATGAAGCCATGTAAATAATCCTGCTTTATCCTCAACGATATAAATTCACACCAAGCTTTACTTTCTGCTGCACCATTGGGAAGATCTTTGACCAGAGGATGCCGTCTAGACATGGAGCTTTGAAATCACTTCTGTCCCAACTTTAGGTTTTTCTCTAACCTGACCCTAAATCCATTTTGTTATGATCCTTGACCCATTTGAAGAGAGCTATACTGCGCCGCTTGTTTTTCTCACTCTCTTGGGTCTCAGTGGTCCAAGCTCAGAGGAAATGTCCTGGATGTGATTGGTAACCTTGAGATCCTTTCATCTTTCCAGCCACAAGTCACAATAATCGGTGAAAAATAATCTGAACTATTTGCTTAATTGAAATAACACCAATCATTGCTCCATTACATCAATGCACTTGCCAGCTAGCTAACACAAGATAATCTGACAGAAGTATGTTAAAGTTTGACTCTCCTTAATTTCTAAATTTCTAATAGTGATGATTAATACAGTATATCACTAATACAAGCTAGTTGGCTAATATAACCTAACCGGAGAATAACTATAATAATGTTTAAGTCATGTTCATAAATATTCATCACTGATGCAAATGCAACCTAAATCACTAACGGAAGTTAACTTGACAGGATTTTTGTATGTTTTCCATAAATGTTTACAATCTTTACTTCTGATGGTAGATCATTGTTAGTCAGCTAACAATTCAATTCAATTTATTTTGAATTATTTGAATTAACACAATGTGACTACTGTAAGGTCGTTTTGTAACGTACATGAATATTATTAATCTTCACTAATAATGTGTGCTAGCCGCTAGCATGAGCAAACATGACATGATACAGTAATATGCTTAAATATATATTTTAAATAATTAAACTGATAACACTAGCTACATTATTTTAATAATATACAGTTAACTAATGTGACAGAATTTGTAAGCTTTTATTAATAAAGGCTTATAATTTCCACTACTAATGTTTGCTATGTTTTTTGTTTTTTTTTACCTTCAAGACCCTCTAATATTCTTAAATATAGTTGAATACTGATAACACTAGCTAGTTTGCTAATCTACATTAAGCTAACACAATAGGATTTTGTCACATTAACAAATGTTCATAATATTCGCTGCTAATGTTTGTTAGCTGCTAGTTTGAGCTGACATGGCAGGATTTCTGAGGGGTTTTTGCCATATTTTTAAATATAGTATAATTATATGAATGACGTTAGCTAGTTGGCTAATCAAGAGTAGTATCTAAATAGTATCCTAACAGTACTACTTCTATGGTGAAATTTTTAAATATTCATAATCTTCACATTTATTGTTTGGTGGTTTCTAGCATGTGCTACCATAACAGGACTGATGAGGTTTTAGTAATTTTTCAAAATAGTTTAATTACACTGATAACACTGGTTTGTTTGCTAATCTACAGCTAACAGAAAAGGATTACTTTAAGGATTTTTAAAGTAGCTAGCATTAGCTAGGATTTTTAAAGCTCTGCTAGCTGCTAGCATTCATAAAAATAGTTATAACTATACTGATAACACTAGCTAGTTGGCTAAGCTAAGCTACAGTAACTTGGCACAATGCCTGAGAAGATTTCTAAATTAATACTCATAAATATTTATAACTTTCACTGCTAATTTTTGCAGGCTGGCAAATATAGCTTAACATGATATCTGAGAAGATCTCTTTATTATGCTTTAAATGCCTTTGAAAGGTGTGTTTTTTCGGCAAATTCACAGGGTCAAAGGCATGACCCGTTAGTTATGTACCTCAAATGAGTTTGAAATGTGTAAAAGGTGCAAGCGTGATGGCGTGGCCCCAAGGAGAAGCATTTATACCCCTGAAGGTGCAGTGCATTGCTTTGTTCCTGTACACTACATACACTACAAACTATATTACATAACAGTCCTATACAGGCTTTCCAAAGGCCACAGCGAACATATCAGTTTCCTGAAATGAAAAGCCACAAAGGAATCAATGGTGATTTAAAAAAATAAAACACTCTTTAAGCCTCTCTAATGCCAGCGAGACACCTTTTCAGATCGTTCTTATGCAATAACAAATACTCAGACTACTCCAGCTTTGCCACAAAAAACGTTGTAACATGCCAAAGCAAACATTTTGCGAGTAATAATGGGAGTCTGGCTGTACATCATGTGTAAACGGGAACGAAATCATGTAGATAAGTGAAGTTTACACATACTTGTTCGTCTCTCCCTTCCCGACTTTGAAAGGTGCGAACATGTCACGAGCCAAAAGGCCTGAAAAGGCGTCTTTTTACGCCAAGACAGGCGTGAAGCGGCAGTGCTGACAGCCAAGCTCTCGATTATTCCAGCTGTGGCAACGTGGGAGAGAAAAGCTAAAGAGTCTACACCTGTCCGAGAATCCTGTTCACCTCACTGCAGCTGTATGGAGCTGCCGAGCACATGACATCACCACGCCTGTAAACACACACCTGCCAACACACTGGAGTCTTCTGGGAGAGTCCCCAATTTTCCTTAAGGTATAGTTTCTTTTTTAATCCAAGCAAATAGCTAGCAACCATTTAATCAACCGGGAAATCAAAGTCTAGACTTATGTATCTAGGTAATGTTACCAGGACAACCAACCACGCCCATTCAACAGCAATATCGTGTAAGTCACGCCATTGAAGCCTGTTAGGTCCTGAACAAGTTTTACATTACCTTATATTTTTTTTTTTCTTAAAATTTGGTACCTAAGACAGGGGCAACCTCTGGTTCTAAAAAATGAGACCGGTGCAGAAGTGCCAAAACATGCAGTTCCTTGAAAGACCACTAGGCTCCAAAAGTGAGTCAATCCTCATAGACCACCATGTTAAAATGTCCAAGTTGACAGAAACACATATTTTAAGCCTGATACCAATAACAGTTCTGGCCTCCATAGTTATATTTCTCATGCATGATAACTGTATGGGGTGATTTTTATAGATAACTGGTCAGGTAAAATTACATTAAGCCATAAAGTTCTGTATAATTAGGGGTGTGGATGATTTGAGTGACAGCTGCATTGCAGTTGCAGATGGCGATGACCAGAGTTCCTATAGAAAACCTAAGGGTGACGTCACAGAGGGTTTGTAATTCCCATTTTTTAAACAGTCTGTGTTTATAAGTCAGTGCTGCAATTCTTAAATCTGATTGGTCAGAATGTGTCAGTCATTTGCCATAACAATTCAAGCTGATTCACAATGATTTATATGGTGGATGTTCCACACAATGTATAATTCATTAATAACAAACAGATTATTTAACAAAGTAAAACATTTCATTATTATAATATGTTGACTTTTATTCTCTTTGGTCTTCATATTCAATTTCAGCTTTTTAGCTTTCTGAATGAAAAACCATAAAGACTCTTATATTACCCTTGTAAAAAAGTAAAGTAGACATTTCATGGCCAATGCAATGACATAGTTTCATCATAGGTTTATGTGAGTCAGGATTTCGCTTGGTGTTGCTAACAAAAGCAGTATGGTTCCATCATAAGGTGCTTGGACCCCTAAGAATTTGGAGGGGGCAAAAACGGAAAAGTGTGAATGAATATGTTTGCTTGCATCCTAAAACGTTCTAGCAAACCAAGTACAGGTTTTGGCTGAAAGTGCTTGAAGTTTCTGTTTATTACTTGGCTTGTAAATGTATGCTTATCACAGAAAACTAGACAGTGTAGTCCCGAAATCTAAAACACATAGTTAAAAAACAGCGTCAAGATTATTTCCACCTGTTAACCTTTACGGTAAACAGAGCGCCCATATCGTGAAACATCATAAAGAACACTGATTTAAACTGTCATTGACTTGACAAGTGGGATAAGGCACGTGTGTGCTTAACCAGCATTGCTTGACCTGGTGACCTGTTGCAGATGTCTTATCTACTACATCAAGCAAAGCCAAGAGTCTTTATTTACTTAAATGAACAGCTTGAATAACTGCGTACTATTTCTTTTGAATAAATCCCTGCAGCATTTAATGTTTTGATATACTGTACATTCCCCAAAGACACATTTTTTGTCAGAATTTGTTCCTTTCTCCACATCTCATGTCAACAGTGACGACTCGAACCCTTTAAAAACCCTCCCGAGAATCCTTGTATGGGTTAAATGATTTAACCCTTTTTTACAATGAGTAGGTTTCTTCTTCTTTTTCTTTTAAATCCCCTTCATCCAAAGACAGGCATAAAAGCCTTTTCAAACAAGGAAAACCAATCTTCCAGGGATCGGGAATGGTCAGAGCTGGTGAGTGAGTGAGTGAGTGAGACTCTCAAGCTGATGCTTGGCTCTTCATCTCTTCATGCTGGGCTTCTAATTATTTCATGGTGTAGCAGGAAATCCTACCAGGCCTACATAAACAGTACTGGGAAAGAGAGGGGGGGTATACGTCTGTACCAGAACGCTGGTGACATCTGACATGCAAGTGCCCCCCCTCCTATATCCGCTAAGCTACTGCCCCAAACACACACCAAAACCCCGAACACCGGCCCGCTCCTTCTTTCCTTTCAGAGGTTAAGATACTTGAGTCTTTAAGTGGTCGAGGTTTAAGAGGTCGAGGCTTTTGTGATGCTGAGCTCTGAAGTGCGAGTCTGTTTTAATGTCAGCCAGACGACAAGGCGCAATCTTGTGTTGTCTTAAATGCTCTTTTCTTTTTTTTAACCGAAAAACGCAAATCTTGGGAAATTAGATCTTGTGAACAATATCTGTCATCTATTTTCCACGATCGTGTAAATTCATAGCAAAACAAACAGTTTGTCTTGTGGCCTGAGGTATAGCTTGTTTTTTTGTTTTTTTTTCTTGGCACTGATTTTGACCTATAAATATCATTTAAAAATCAAAGTTTTAAACATTTAAACAAACATGCAGTGATTTGTGATGAAATACGTTAAAATATGTCCAATCAGGTTCCAAATGCAAATCTAGATCAAAGTCTATGTCAAGGGAGAGACAAAAGACAGGCTGGTGAGACAATGATTGCTTATAGATGCTCACATTAATTAAAGAAATTGTTGTCAGAATTCCCAGAGTATACTGTAGGAGCTGATATGAGAAATAAACTCATCTTCGTCTCACCAGGTCATTTTCCCTTTAACAGCATGACCTAGAGTTTTTTTTATCTTTAATTATAATTAATAAATAAAGTGAGTGTTTGTTTATAGATGCTCAAAAAAAAAAAAAATCCAAGCAGGGACTAACTTTTTTAACGAGTGTTTAACAAGATCAAACATAATTATAAAAGCATGAAAATGGGAAATTAATCAATTAAAATAATGAGATTGTTGTCAAGTTGTTGATTATTTTCCTTTAACAGCATAACATAAAATGTCTTTAAATATTAGGAATGAAAAAGCAAACATGCTTTTCCATGCATTCATTGTACGTATAAAATGATTATATTTATTATGTATACAGTACATTAAAAAAATATATTGTCAAAGCTAGTGACTTAAAGCCAGATGCCTGTATTTTTGTTTAATTATTCCCCAGGTACAGTCTTCAGTTTAATAAGAAAATCTGATTTGACTTTTATGGAATTAAAGTAGCTCAGACATTTCAAGCTGAAGGTGATGGTGTAAGATTTCGACTCTTGGCAGCGGCGAGTATAAATGACACCTCATGAACTTTCTGCAGGGAACCAGCATCCTTACATGCTGTGTGTTTTCCTAACGGGCTGCTCAGACACACACACACACACACACACAGCTGACACAGGGGCAAGGTGAAGCAAGCTTTTACCCCAGTGCCAAAACTATCACTTCCCGACGTGCCACAATTCAGACTTGTGCTATAGATGTAGACAGAGGAGAAGTGTGATTGACAGCCACTTCAGACGTCTGTAGTTTTTTGTACATATATATCATTCAATACGTCTCGTCTGGAGATCATCAAATATAGACATTGTATAGAAGTTAAACAAACAAATGGATTTCTTTATGGGAAAACTGTCTAGTCTTTATTTATAATTTTTTACCCGAGGCATCAAATGAGCTCATATCGGATTTAACACACACACACACACACACACACACACACACTCTAACCTGACATTATTGACCTTCTTAAGTGCAAATTCTGCTTCACACCGATACATGATTTATTTATTTTGTGTGTGTGTGTGTGTGTGTGTGTGTGTGTGTGTGTGTGTACACATAAACACCAAGATATCTTCAAACAGCAAATACTGTCCATGCACATTTTCTTGATTATAAGTTTTAAATAAAAGGTAAATAAATTACAGCTTATGCAGAGTTGCACATGTTCTCTTCTTGATTTGTGGTTCTTTTGGTTTTTCTGGGTTCCTCAGAGCAAAAAAATGGCTTCACTGTGTTATTAGAACATTATAAAATTGTTTGTGTTCCATTCCTAAAATGCCCAAACTATTTTATTAGTTTTGAACCCATCTTTGATCCGAAATAATAAAAATTAAAAAAAAGTCTTATGGATCCAGACTGTTCAGGCACCCTGTAAAAACAACAACAACAACAACAACAATAATAATAATAATAATAATAACTTACAGCTAACCTGTGTGGTTTTAGTGTTAAAAGTTTTTGATGGCAATATCGATCTGTGATTGTCAAATGAACGATGGGTGCCAATATTTACATTGATCGAGGGGGGAAAATTCTGCTTTAGATTTCTGTTCCTGGCTGATAAGAGCGGAACACGATGTGCTCTGCTGCTCTTGTAGCTCCTGAAGGTCTTTGTGTAGATGCTTTTCTGTTCACCGTGGGTGTAAAGCCTGATTGAACCTTTCGACCCTTCAGAAATAAGGTTCTAGGATTTCTGGAATTATTATTGTTTACACAGAAAATATTTCTTCAATCTGATTGAAAGCATTCTGATTAGAGATTCCAACTTAACTCATCACACGCACACTGATCACATATGGGCAGAGTCAGGGGTGCGGGGTAGATCAGTGGTTAAAGCATTACAGTACAGTAGTGCTCGGAAGGTCCCAGGTTCAAACCCCAGCACCACCAAGTTGCCACTGTTGGGACCTTGAGTAAGTCCCGTAACCCTCAACTGCTCAGGTGTGAGATAAAATTTTTAAAAGTCGCTCTGCATAAGGGAGTCTGCCTAATGCTGTAAATTATATGATGTACTTTTACATGTGCAAATGGTTTAATCTGAATATGTAGCTTTTTTGGCATGTATAAAGTGGTTCTGGAAATATTACAGAAGACGAAAAACTATTTTACCCCAACTTTAAGGTTAACTTACTCCCTCACTCACTCGTCGTCTGTACCTCTTTATCCTGTATCCCAGGAGATTTAGGGCATGAGGCGGGGTACACCCTTGATGGGGTGCCAATCCATCGCAGGGCACAAACACACACACTCAGCCTAATCCTCATGTCTTTGGACGGTGGGAGGAAACAGGAGTACCAGGAGGAAACCCACCATGCATGGGGATAACATCCAAACTCCATACACACGGACCCCGAGGCCAGAATTGAACCCTGACCCAAGAGGTGCAAGGCGACAGTGCTAACCACTAGGCCACCGTGCCGTCCTAAGGTTAACTTAGTCTTCTCTATTTATTTTTATTTTTTTCCATAAATCCCACCTTCTGCGTTATGATTGGTTCCAAGAATTCAGTTTCATCTATGATTGGTTAGAAGCTTTACTGCGCGTGAAATGTGATCCAATCAGCGCTTTGATGAAAGTCTGAAATAATAGCTGTTTGGTTCTCACAGTGTTTAGTGGAATTTTAAACCCAGCTATTGAGAAAACATGACAGAGCCACGGGCTTGTCCTTTAATTCAGCTCTTATCAAGATGACTCCTTTGATCAAAGCTCGGCATTTTACTGTAAAATGCCCAGCTCTGGGAGAGGCACGGATTTGAATCCCACGTGTACGAACACACAGAAGGACGACCCACACAGATCCGGCTTTGCCTCTACAGGCCGCGTCGAGACACGGCGAACAACGTCGAGACGCTCTGTAGCAACGGTAAGCTCTTTCCCATTCCACAAACACAGACTTTTATGATGCGACCGTCTGCGAACTGTGAGAAATATTTACCTCGTTTATCACCCTCCGCCATCTGTCAAAATAGTCGACGGCATGCCTCGGCCTGAGCCGCGAGCTGCAGCTCTTGATCCTGAGCGTTTGTGTGTCGGAAAGTAATCGTTTCTCGCTCTGTCATTTGATCACTTTCTCCTTCACTCCAGAGAAACACTGAGCACACAGAAGATCTTTATAGAAAACCAAACCTTTTCAATACAAGTTTTTAGATATAAAAAAAAAAGTTATAATAATCGTCATCATAACAATAATATCTGGCACCGCCCCCCCCCCGCATACGTTTGAACAGAAATCACTGACAAGCTTGGGATTGTTTAAGAATTCACATTTAATTGTCATGAATGTCTCAGTCGTTCCATATTTCGAACTCCTACAGCACGAGAGCTCGCGATCAGCCACAACAAGATAGAAATATTCTTTATTCGGGGCAGATTTTAGATTACACACACATACACACACACATAACCCATGTTTACAGACGACACACAGATAGAGCTGCTGAGTCAGGGGTTTGTCTTCTGTCTGTGCCTGCATATACCGCCGCTCGTGCTGACAGATACACAGATAACGGCGCATTTCTTCTGCTCGCGTCCAGCGCTTTTAAAGTTGCAACATTGTCAGATTAAAATGTCGCCGTTTTTTTAACGCTCAGCTGACCTCCACGCGCTGGGTCTCCGCCGTCAATAAACGTTTCGAATCATTTTAAATGAAGTAACTTTAGGAAAGATAAACCTAAAGAAAACACACATATCACATATAATTTTTTTTATATATATGATTTCAAATTCAGTGATGCGTCACATGGCTAAGCTTTGCATTCTTTGGGATGCTTATAGCTGTATGCTCAGTGTACCTAAATCACTATGTGTCTGAAAAGATCATGTTTGGCTCAGTTATACATTTAACGTGATGATGTTTTATAGAGATTAAACCTATATTTAAGATTTACTGTATTTCTCTCTCCTTTAAAGATTAAGTACTAAGCAAAAAAACAATCGCACCTTGTCATGTTCATCTGAAGTTCTTTGAAGTTCTCTTTGGACTGTTACAAAGCGCTGACACTGGAGACTCCTTCCATAACCATTGAATAAACATCTCCTTACTTTAGAAAAGCTTCACCATATCAACTATAACACATTGTTACTATGGAAACAATAGTGTATCAGACTTTAATATTAACCCACTCTGCTGTCAGAGGTTCTGTTATGGAATTAAAATGGATCAACGCCTCCTGACCAATCAGAAGTGAGAATTCAGCAGCGTTTTGGTATAAAGAGTTTTAACCAGGCATGACATTTCAACCGTTCTGCTGAAATGATTTTCAGGACACCAGAGATGCTGTGCAGAAGACAGTGTGCCGTATAGGCATGTTAGACAGTGTGTGTGTGTGTGTGTGTGTGTGTGTGTGTGTGTGTGTGTGTGTGTGCTTAAGAGGCTTACAGATGAAGCCAAGTGTACTGGTGAAGACAAGATAAACACACACACACACTCAGGAGATACCAAATATACAGAATGTCTTTCACTGTTCCATGACATCACATGACTTTACACACACCAGTAGAGTCAGCGAAGTGTGATGAGCGTATGTGTGTGTGTGTGTGTGAGTGTGTGTTAAGATTTCCCATCAGCCCCGCATCAGTCTCTCTCTCCTTTTCTCTCGCTCTCTCTCTCTCTTTCAAAGACACACACACACACACAGACATACACAGAAAGTTCCACGAGAAGCCAAATTAACAATCAATCAATTTCTAGTATTAAAATCTTCAAACAGTGACAGTTGTTAATTTTTTTTTTTTTGGTAAGAAATTAAACACTCCTTGTTGTGCTGGAGGAGGAAAATAATCAGTGACAGGATGGTGTGATTAGGATGATTATTTTCCTATAACAGCCTGATCCACATTGTTTTATTCCTCTTACACTACAGCGTCCTGTAGAAAATAAATAAACAGCATGATATAATATTTATTGTACAACAGTTAGTTCTGATGAGTAATCTGACTGAACGAGATGCATTTCACGAGTGACGATAACAGACAGTAACAGCACTGTGACGTGTGTATGTATGAGTGGGCGTGTCCCAGGTGTTGTCCAGTGGTTAATGACACTAACTGTGTGTCTCAGCGTGGGTGAGA
>JAQMYG010000018.1:20838097-20854942 GCA_030014215.1 Clariallabes teugelsi
AAGTAACGCTGTAATGTAACTGATTACTTTTTAATGACAGTAATTTTGTAATGTAATTAGTTACTTTAAACAGTAACGTCCCCCAACACTGGATGTGACTGACGTCATAATAGTCACGCGTCTGCAAAAAGTCATTAGCAGCTTTAAACTGTCGTTCTTTCACCTTTTTCCAGGTTCATCTCTGACACTGGAGACTCCTTCCATAATTGTTCAATAAATGTTTCCGTACAGGAAAAATGTTAAATATTAAACATAAGGCTATGATTTGCCTTGAAGATGGAACCAGTGATTTAAACCAAAACAGTTTAACGTTCTTGTTTAATCTACTGGAATTGGGAATCAATGAATAAATGAATAAATAAAAAAATAAATAAATACAAAGAGCCAGAATGTAAATAGTGTCATGTATGGATTGCGTGTATGAATTTTCTGCTCTCTGAGTGGGAATCCCGTACTTCACCGCGTACAGGGAGAGACCGTTCTGGTCCATTAGCGAGTGGAGGGGTAAGAACAAGAAGTCGTTTTTCTTCAGCACAAATGTTTTATGAAAGGAGATGTAAACTTTAAACGGTTATAGTTACAGAGTTACCGTGACAGAGTTACCCAGAGGAACGCACAGAAAAATAATGTTTATGTTCTATATAAATCAGCATCTGAGAATAGTTTTAGAACTTTCTAAACAAGCCTTTAGTTTTATTATTATTATTATTATTATTTATTAGGGCCCAAGCACTATAGGGTGCGCAGGACCCTCTTGTTTCCTAAGGATTTTTAATTTTTTTCCTACCATTTTAGGCTTTTTGGGGGGTCTTAACATGCTCAAAAATTCATGAAAATGTTTTGATTGTTTTTATAAGCAAAAATATGATTATAGTGTTGGAAATTTGTAATATTGGTAAAATTTTTGGGTGGCTGGAACGGATTATCTGCATTTACATTACTTCCTATGGGACAACACGTTTCCCCATACCAAGTTTCACTTTAAAAACTTCCCTCCAGAACGGATTAAATCCATAAACTGAGGTACCGCTGTACTAATACTGTATATGAACACTACTGTGAGTAATACTATGAAAATAGTTTTTATTTGTACCTTTTTGTACAAAACACTGATCGTGTCATAGAGACTTCATTAAAAAAATCAGGCAATTCACTTTTTTTTTTTTTTAAATAAAAATAATAATCAGGCAGTTCAGAGTTGAAGAGCCTCATTCCAGCCCCACATCTGTGACGGCTCTAAAAGAATAAACTCAGTCCACACTCCAGCTCGTCGCTGTGCTCAGTGTCGCTCTGCTGTCTGACGCTAAAGTCTGATCCTGCTTCATCCCGCTCTTCTCTTCTCTTCCTCCTCCGTCTGTACACAGCTTTCTCTTCAGACTCTGCGTCCTCGATGCACCTTTTATCCTCCTCGGGTTCCAGAGCAGATCTCAGACAGTCATAGAACCTGAGGCAGACAAGACCATCATCTAATCTAAATCTAATCAAACAAATACAAGTTTCGATTTACAAATGAAAGGTTATGTGTTTCAAGTATTGTTTTAACCTTTCTTAAGCATGATTATTCACATTTGCAGTATTTTTCATTATAATGTGATGTTATGTCCATGACATCATTATATCCAACTGTAGGCTATAGTTTCTAAACAAAAGCCTGTTATACAGTACATCAGTGTTGCTGAATTCTGATTGGTCAGGAGGTGATGTCAGAAAACTGCATAGAGTGCAAAAGCAACAAGAGTGTAATAGTGTAATACCTTTCGATCCTCTTGAGGTTTTCGTCCATTTTATTATTTGCGACTCCGACCAGAAAAGCGATATACTCTTCGGAGACGAGAACTTTCCCCTCATGGCTGAGAGGAACTTCGAGACAGTGGGTGCTGCGCACAGCCTGCGTTTAATTCATCAGATAACTGGTGATGAAATATTTCAAAACATTTCCACTGTACCATAATGAAACATTTATGAAAAGTTTAAGTCGCATCTACTGTGTAAACATGAGCAAAACCTTTAAGGTATAGAGGAGATCATCTTGAACAACTTTATTTCCTCTGTGTGTCCATTTCTCTGTCCACCTAAGCCCCGCCCCTTACAGTTTAAATGTGGAATCAAGTCGCGTTAATGGTATAAAGATCTGAGTGTAAACCCAAGAAACCAAAACGTCTAAATTGCTGATATAAAATAATATTAAGCATGTATTTATAAAGTTTGAAAAGGTTCACCATAATGATTTTGCCTTTCTTTCCCACAGTCACTCCCGAGTTCCTGAACCCTGAATTTATAGCCACAGAATGCTACAGAGAGAAAAGAAAATACAACCTTAAAAATTATTTATTGTACTAAAATATTTTAATCATATTAATACTGGATCTTCAAGCTTGTTATTGAATTTTTCGTTCTATACTGTTACCAGGAGTTGCGCGTCCTCTAGCCGTTTGCACTGCACGTGAAGAACGCAGGGTTCAAACTTAAAGACGGCGTCACCAGAAGATTTCAGCAAACCAGCCGTCTGAGGAGATGAAAAAAATGCATTTTTAAGTATCGTCTTTGATCTGTTTTTATTAAGTCCAGTCTTTATGATCCCTAACAAAGTAAAGCCTTTTATTCTGATGAGTCGCCCTAACAGGTAGTTGTCTGATGGACACACAGCTGTTAAGTTCCAATCCTGTGAGTTCTCATCACACTGTGTGTGTGTGTTTGTTTTTCTTCCACAAAACTGACGGTTCAGCACCATCCTTCAAGGTTTTGATAATATGTTGAAGAGTTCCTAACCCAGTTCCAGTAACTTTAGATCTCCTTAGTAGTTTTCTTTGCTTGGCGAAGCCCAATAATTTGACCCTTCTGAAATGATCATTTGTTTTTGTGCCAGACAGTATATAATATCATAAAACTAAAATCAACCAAAAAAACATCTTACCACATCATCCTTTGTACACTTGTTATGAGTGACGAAGAGCCAGGAACAGTTCTGCTTTTGCACATCAACACAATCTGACAGCTGTCACAACAAACACAACAAACACAACAGCACACACTTCATCTCTTAATTGACTGATTGATTCCTTAACAAACCAATTAAAGCATGTGAGAATGAATCCTGATTCAGCTGTTTTGCAGTGTATCATCACACTTTACCCCATCAATCAGGATGATTCTTCCAGAACATGAACTTGTGGTGAAATAACTGTCGGAATTGTTTAGCAAACAGACCACAGAGCTAATGTGCTCATCTATACTGCCTTTTTTACTCAAGTCCAGCTTGTTCAGACACTGCTTCTTCCACTGTTTAAACGTGTTTTCTCCTTCCATAATGAATAGTTAGCTAAAAAGCACCGAGTAATAATAATAATTATTGTCATGAACGTTTTTATTCTATTCAGCCATTTCTATGTGGTATTTAATGATTATTTCATTGTGTTTGCATGCTAGCTTTCAATGAGTTGCCAGAAAAATCCACTTCCGGTGAATCACAACTCCTGAGATCCGATTCAGAATTGAATACAAAAATGAATCGATTTCTCACAGATTCGGTACAGGACTCGTTCCAGTTAAATGTACAAATGATTCATCGTGACTCTTACACTTTACTGAGATTATGGCTGTGATAAGGCCCAAACCTCCTTAAATTACTCAAAATAAATCTTTTCTCCTATTTATGAATGGAATCTTGTAGTGTTCTCCACACAATATTTCATGTTTTGTTTGGTAGAGTCAAGAATCAATTCTCAGAATTGGCTCTATGAATCACTGGGTCGTTTCTAAGATTCGATGTAATAATATACACTATCACATTAGTAATGTATTGTACACTTAATGCATATTATATCTTATTTTTCAGTCGTGTATTTTCGACAATAGAAGCGACAAAAAATATATTGTGTCGATGCGAATCGACTCTTCGAATGAATGGGCTTGTTCAAAGTGTCGAATCCGCACTCCTGTAATACGATTCAGAATCAGACTCGACTTCGACACAGCCTGGCTGACGGTCCTTATGGCCAATCAGATCGCGAGTTTGAATCTCTTAACCAATCGTAGCGCAGAAAGGCGGGAGTTTTTGTGGAAACAAGGTATGGTATGGTAGCCGAGGAGTGTCAAATGGCAGATGCGGAAGTATTTGCCGAATCGCGAAAAGCATGGTTCAAAGTCTAAAATAAATTTTGTTTGTTTGCATCTTGGTGAGTTTCACGATACAGTTGCAAGTGTTTAATTCAGATTCAAGTTTTAAGCTTATAATCTGAGGCATTATGCAGTATCTAGCATGCTTGTGTATATTTACAGCATGTCTCTATTATTAGAACATCTGTATTTATGAAAGCTGGTTATATAAGTGTAATAAGATCTAAGCACCATTTTAACATACAATAATATGATTTTGTTATATGTTAATATCTGAATTGCATTGCATTTCAATGAGATAAAGTATTGGGACACTTACTATTTTTAATATCTCTCACCACCTTCCTTACAAGAACCTGGTATGTTCTGTTATGAGAAGCATTTTAACATGAAATAAGGTACATTATTAATAAAATGCATGGGGCATTGGTGACCCGGTGGTAAGTTTCATGTCTGCCATCCAGAAGGCCCGGGTTCGTGCTCCCACCCAATGCCCAAACCCCAAACCTCTGCCACTGGATACAGTGCCGATCCCAAGCCTGGATAAAATGGGAGGGTTGTGTCAGGAAGAGCACAAACCCGTGCCAAGTTGCTGTGCGGATCGGGTGATCCACTGTGGATGGTCCAAAATGCGTGTTTCATTCCACTGATCTGTATTGCACGCCCTCCAGAAAGCCTGTCCTGCTCTCATGGGTACTGTAATGGACACAAGTACTTGAGCATGTTACAGAAAATTCTGGATTCACATTAGAAACTGTACCTTTCAAAAAAAGTTCTGTAAAAATAAAAAAAAATTTAAATTGCTGACATATGATCCTGTGGCAGGTCTGAAACAATCAAAATGGCAATGTTAAAAGTAATGAAAGCCATACGAGTCTCCGAGTTTGGAGCTCCTTCTGTTCTGAAGTTCTGCTCCGACTTACCGGTCCCTGCTCCAGGACCCAAACAGGTAAAACTAATCGTATGGTTACATTCGGTTTTGTTAAACCTACCGCAGGCTGACTGTATTTACAGTTTCCTCGTTTGAGTTACAGGTGCTCATTCGGGTGCACGCGTGTGGCGTGAACCCAGTGGAGACGTATATCCGTTCCGGTACCTACGCCCGTAAACCCAGCCTCCCCTACACTCCTGGATCTGATGTAGGTGGTGTGGTGGAGGCTGTAGGAGATGGAGTTCGCTTCCTGAAGGTAACACCTCATTTTATTTTTTTAGTAATTACATAAACGGTTTACACACATTGCATGAGGAGAAGCGTGTTATTACTGTACATGTTAAGTGTATGTGAAGTAAACCTGTGATTTTTGATACACTTTGGTTTCAAACCAGTGCCTAAGGCTGAATGAACACAACTCCATACAAACACACTGCAACTGTTAGTGGAAAGCTTTCGCAGAAAAGAAGAGTGACGCTCTTAGATTATAACAGGAACGGGGAATCAATATGGGGCGAGATGCTCAACAAGGACATAGGGGTGAGGGTGATGGTGATGGTGAGGGATGCACATACTTTTGACTATTGGGAGCATCTACTATATGATGGGAGCACTGGTGGCTCAGTGGTAGTTTTTTAGGCCCAGGTTCAGTTTCCACCCAAACCCCAGCCACTGGATGCAGTGCCGGTCCCAAGCTCGGATAAAATGGGAGGGTTTAGTCAAGAAGGACATCCGGCTTAAAACCCTCGGGTGCAGCTGAAAGACTAACAACAACAATTATGTGATGCGGAAAAATACACAACTCCTAGAGTCAGGAAATGCAAATGATAAGATCTCCGGGGTGTGATTGCGGTTGTATTGAGTGAACTCTCTACCCTTATCTGAACTGGCGTCTCCGTCCAGACAGGTGACCGCGTGTTTACCGTCAGCACCGAGACAGGAGGCTACGCCGAATACGCCGTGGCTTCAGAGGAGTCTGTCCACAAACTGCCCGAGTCTCTGAGTTACAAGCAGGGAGCTGCTGTGGGAATCCCGTACTTCACCGCATACAGGGCTTTGTTTCAGAAGTAAGAGCGTCCTCTGGACATTTCTGTCCCTTCTGCATGCGTCTGTGTCTGTCTTCGAGAGTCAGTGTGTATGCTTTGTCTCTTAAAGGGCGTGTGCTAAAGCAGGAGAGACTGTCCTGGTCCATGGAGCGAGTGGAGGGGTAAGAACAAGAAGTCAGAGTTACCGTGACAGTGTTACCCAGAGGAACGCACATACATCAGCGTCTGAGAATAGTTCTAGGACTTTTATTTTTATTATTATTATTATTATTATTATTTATTAGGGCCCAAGTTCTATAGGGTGTGCAGGACCCTCTTGTTTTCCTAAGGATTTTTTTCCTACCATTTTGGGCTTTTTTGGGGACAGGTTGGAATCTGCTGCAATTAGAATGCCTGAGAGTCGCGTGGCCCTCCGGGGCCCCAGGCGTCACACAAGATTTTGCTGCATAGCTCATACACACTTGCACGTAGGCACACGAAACTCAGTGCACATTTAGAGCTTATTGAGCCGAACAACTTTCGCACTGCATGTCCTGGGCTCGACTCAACAGGAAGTCAGTTATTTTGGATCGTTCACAAAAACGCACCCGATGGATTTTGATATCATCCTCCTAGGGAATTTATACGATCGTCACCAAACCCGGGCCGATGTGATCTAAAGACATTGAGGATGGCGCAGGGTTGCTTGCAACTATATTTAATAATATTAATAATGAGCTAAAAGCCTGTTTAGAAAGTGCTATTATTTTTTTTTATTTTTTTTTTTATTATTATAATACTGTATTTTAAAAAAGTTTGAAAGCAACTCATTGAACTATTTTTTATATACATTAAGGCTATTATATATAAATGTAAAAATATACTTATAAAATGTAAATAATTGTGTTATTTATCACATACAGTATATTAGGATTCATTTAAATAAATTAATTAACACAATTATAATGTTAATAAATGTATATAACAGAATAGAAATTAAACTATGCATAAAAATAAATTAACAAAAAATATTTAAATGTGATGTATAAATAATTATTTTATTAAGTTAATTATTAGAAATGGAATATGGTCAGCCATATAGCCAAGACATATACATTTTATATATATAATTTTATAAACTTATATAATATATAATATAATATAATATAATATAATATAATATAAACATATAAAATAGTTTATAAAATTATAAAATTTTGCATTTTGACAACAATTTCTCAACACTTTTGCAGAATGAAATAAAATAAGATTAGATTAGACTACACTAGACTAGAATAAAAATAAAAGCTAACCATCAGTGTGTGACTGAACATTACAGTAGCTGAGGTGTGTTACACTCTAATACACTTACACTAGTGTTGGTGTCTGTCCTCTTAATGAGCGTGTAATGTGTGTGTGTGTAGATTGCTTGCATTCTCTTGATTTTTTTTGGTGTGTTAGCAAGTTTGTGTGTTTGTGATGTGAGGTCGGAGTCGCAGCGTGTCAGCTGGCCCGAGCGTTCGGGCTGAAGGTTCTGGGTACGGCTGGCACCCCTGAGGGCATGAAGCTGGTGCTCAGTAACGGAGCCCACATGGCCTTTAACCACAGAGAACAGGACTACATGGAGAAAGTCCAGGTTTGTTCCACTTCTGCTGTAACTGTGATGTGTGTAGCAGAGGGATTAGAACACAACCACATCTTTGCGTTTTAGGAAGTGACTGAAGGCCGCGGCGTCGACGTGATCGTGGAGATGCTGTCGAACGTCAACCTGAGCAGCGACCTGAAGCTGCTGGCGCACGACGGCAGGGTGACGGTAAAGAGCTCGGATTTCTCTTTATACGTTGGTGTTCAGCACTTCCTGCCTGACTTCCTGCTGTTATTCTGATGATTATTAGGTTGTAGGATGCAGAGGTTCCATCGAGATTAACCCCAGAGACATGATGTTGAAGGAGTCGGTTATCGTTGGTGTGTCTTTGTTCTCTGCCACAAAGGTAAAGTGGAGCGGTTCGTCCGTCTCCTTTAAAAAGCTTAAGGTCTACTTCATCAAGAAGACGACTGAAAGCCTTAGCTACAAATACAATAGTCTTATCATGCGCGGTTTTAGCTTAGCTTAGCCTGTGACCAGTTATTAAAGTGGTATTGCAGGACTTTACAATCGAACCACATGCAGTATTGGCCTTGAGGAGCTTTGGTTTCCTCCTTCACTGAGACTTCCAGATACAAAGCCCACCGTTTTTAGGACTAACAGATACAGAAGCCACACCTCCTTCCCTGAGACTGACATATGTAGAAGCCACGCCTCCTTCACTATGACTGACAGATACAGAAACCACACCTCCTTTTCTAAACCTGACAGATACAGAAGCCACACCTTTTTCACTGCGACTAACAGATACAGAAGCCACACCTCCTTTTCTAAAACTAGGGTACAGAAGCCACGGCTCCTTTCCGCAAAACTGACAGATACATAAGCCACGCCTCCTTTTCTAAAAAGAAGGTATAGAAGCCACGCCTCTTTTCCATAAAACTGACAGATACAGACGCCACACCTCCTTTCCTAAAACTAAGGTACAGAAGCCACGCCCCCTTTCCAAAAACTGCTGGATAACGAAGCCACCCCTTCTTCACTGCGACTGACAGAAGCCACGCCTCCTTCATATAAATTAATTGAAAAAGATTTTACAGTTTTTAATATTTTGGTGATTTGGACATTTTCAACTTGCTGACACTCGTTATATCATTTTACCATCTTGTTTTATTTCTTCCTTGTGTGTGTGTGTGTGTGTGTGTGTGTGTAAAGGAGGAGATGGCGGAGGCATCCGCGGCGCTGTTCGCAGGAATGGAGGCCGGGTGGCTCAGACCCGTGATTGGTCCGGAGTACTCGCTCGACAAAGTTGCTCAAGCCCACGAGGACATCATTCACAGCTCCGGGGCTTCTGGGAAAATGATTCTGATTATATGAAAAATAATAATAAAACCCTGTCGCTTGTCTGTGTTTTTGTTTTTCGGTCAAGCGGAATCGCTATTTGGTTAATTATAGCTAGCTGAGTTAATTAATTGCAGCTAATAGGGAGCGTATGTTCCTGAAATTCACTAGCCAGCGTTACACCATATTTAAGTTTAATTGATGTTTTTATGAAATTGAGAAGCAAAGAAACATCATTTGAAAATCGCTGAATATCGTTTTTGGCATATAATTAAATTTTTCAGTTTTTCTAGAATATCCTCATAAAATGATTATATACAGTATTTAATAGATTTAAATGAAAAGTGCATATGTTCTTCTAAAAATGTTGGACTTTTATTTCATTTCATTTACATTTGCTGTTACAAAAATTCAAACTATACATAAATATAAAAAATAAAAAAAAAATTGTTGTTAAAAAATCTTTAATGATGTCTACACAATCATTAAAGACCAGACAATGTTGTCAAAAATGCAACCATACAGTAAATTCACTTATATGTTCAGAAAAATCAGCCTTCCACAAACACGTGTTATAAATTCTGCACTAAAAATAATATTTGACTTGTCGTTGCTCTTTATTATCAATAAAGACTTGACTGTATGGATGTTGAGGTTTTCTTTATTTTTTAAAGCTGAAGGTAAAGTGATCTGGCGTCCCGGGCTCTCAGCTGTAAGATCATGTGGCACTCGGGTAAAGAGCAGTAACACTACACTGCCGGGCCGCTATCCAGACTGAGAGCTGAGTGTTACCTGTTACACCTGCACATCTCCAGCTTAACTGGAACAGACGGATGATCCACTAAAGTGGAAACTTCGGGATTGTGGAAACTGTGGATTTGTGATGTGTTTAAAGGTAAGCAGACTGGAACATCTATCAGTAAATTGATCATTGCTTTAAAGACAGGAGATTACGATTTGCATGAGGAAGTAGAATTGAATAATACGGCAATTCTACAGTATATACAATATACTCACATACTTTGGTAAAAAGCATGCTAAAGGTTGGAGAAGAAACTGATTGAAATGATGTTACTTAACAGAAAAGGTTCTACTTTTGTGCTAGAAATTACATGTGGTGTTCAAGTCAAACTGGGACTTGTGATGAAATTTTGGCTGAATGAAGGTGTAAAAGTGATTGACATTTACAGAAGACTTCAAGCACAGTACGGTGATGAGACAATTCATCCACATGTTTGGAAACAGCATTAAAGGTTCCTGGGAGAAGCAGGCAGTCTGATCATGGCTCCAATCTACTGAGAACTTTCTGAAAACTTTCTACCTTATCCAAACACTGGGATAAGTGCATTAGTGTAGCAGGAGATTATATAGAGAAATAAAGGGAGTTTTTACTCTCAGCACAATCAAAAGTTCTGCACTGACTTGCCTATGAAAAATCAGACAAAACAATTAAACAAAATGCAAATAAAGAAAATACACTAGTAATAATCAACTTGTACATATAGAACAAAGGTATAAACAGGTTAGTTTCTATGTAAAGAAACCAGATCCCATTCTTCCAAGCCACAAGTACAGTATTAGTCAGCGGACTGCCCATGACCTCGAACCACACCCTTGTACTTGTCACTAAGGAGAACAGATGGAGCATCATGCATGTTTTATCACTGCTGGCTTCGTAACAGGAGCACAGAGACAGGAGGAAGACGCTGCAAACACACAACACCGGTTTAAAATGGTTACGAAGCTAAATAAATGTGTTCAGTTTTTTGTGGTTGATTTTAATCAGGAGTCCCACAATGAGTCATGAGAGGAACATCATGTGACCAATTCACTGAAGAGCCATGAGAAGTGAGTATGATTAAAGCACTGTACTGTAGGCACTCGTGACATCTGAACGTAATTTAAAATAAAACTTGTATGTAAGGGAGAAGGTAATTAGTCCATGCTGACTGATGATAATGTTGACGCTCCACAGGTGTCCTCCTGCTGCTGATGGTGTCAGTAACACAAGTTCAGCTTTTGTTGCTTTGCCCGGATTCCTGCACCGTGTGCTCGACCGATGCCATCATCTGCAGCAAACTCTCCATGATCATAGGTGATGAAGCTTAAATTTATATATATATAAATTTATTTATTTTATTTTTTTTTTTAAGAAAGAAAATAATTGCTATGTGACTATATTTGACGTTGGTGCTTCCTTAAGTTTGGACACACACATTGATTTGATTTTTTCAATTTAATCAATCTTTTGCTAGGTGATTCAGTTAATTTGATTCGATCGATCAGTTTTTGATTCAGAATCAATTCCTGTCTGTTGAACTCTTGATAAGTGAAAGTGTCTAAAATTGAATTTAAAAAATTGTATCACTTCTTAATCTACTTTTCCATTTATGGATGGTTGGTGAAACTACTGTACTGCCACCTACTGGGCTGGAGTTTGCCGCATTAGATTATTCACAAAAAAAGATTATCGCTTTGTTCAAGACGTTTTTTTAAAGATCATTCTAATGTATGGTGGATTCCTTTAGTAGTTTTCAATACTTTAAAACCTGAAAGTGTGAAATACAGCCGCTTTGAGACAAATCAGACAGTAAACTTTAGAATCGTGAACAATCGAAAATTGCAACGCCTGAAAATGAAATGGAATTGAATCGAGTCTACGTTTGATTTACAAGTCACTTAGCTATAGATCAGATTTGTATCAGATATCAGAGAACATGAGCTGATCCCAGGAAAAAAAAATAATAATAATAATTTAAGTACAGAGAAATGGTTCTCAAGGGAAAGTATTGGTACTGCGTCAAGGTTGTAATTAAATAAAGGTAAAATAAATAGAATTAGAAATTAGAAATAGCAACGATAAACTAGATTTATTGAAAAAATTGTAAAATGTTACAAAAAGAATCCATATTTAACTTAATATAATAATCTATTAACTAAAACCCACAATTCCAGACAAACCTAAAATTTGGTTATGTTTGTTCACAAAGTCGACATCAATGTTCATTAGCAATGAAAAAACAAAACTGGCTAGGAGGAGCTAGCTACCAAACATAAAACTAGCTCACCTCAATATGTTTCTTTACATTTAATTGTCATTTTTTCTTCAGTTTTTTTTTTTACATGGTTATTCTGTTATAATAAATGAATCATTGTTAAATCCAAACACAGAGACCTTTAGATACGATATTATAATGATACCTATAATCCTGTAGGTGCCAATTTGATTCGTATTGCGATTCTGTAAATAACACGATTTTATAAATATCCAGATTCGATATTAAATTGGTTTGTTCAGATTTTGTTACAATTCTAAACAAGATCCTGATCTTACCCATTAAATTAAATGTAAATGAGCTAAATAAATAATATCCTATGACATTTAGGTAGGACAGTGACTATACTCAATAGATTGGTGAGGAAATGAATGATTGATCTGATATTTGCGAAACTAAAATAACGCTCAACTATAAAGAAATTGAGGTAGATGTTTCAGGGAACTGGTGCATTCTTGTTAAAGACAGATATGGATCAGTTGAGGTTATGAATGTCAAGATAAACAGATCCAATTTGAGGGATAAACATATTTTTAGTTCATCTTTTTCTGTCATCAACCTCTTGTGTTTTCTCCAGAGGCTCCAGACTCAACCAAAGCCCTGATGCTCACTGATGGACTCATAGACACCGTAGATCACATTGTGTTCTCTGATTTATCCAACATGAGTGTTTTGGTGCTCAGCAACAACATCATCTCTACTATCACAGGGAATGCTTTTCGGAACCTGACCGTCCTCAGAACGCTATCTCTGGACCACAACCTTATCTCAAGCCCCTCACTGGATAGACTGACATTCTCCTGGCTTCATAAACTAGAGACCCTTCATCTGGGCCATAATGCTTTAAAGGAGATCAATGGATCCTTGTTTCTGAATACCAATTCTCTGAAAACTCTGCTGCTGGAGGGGAACCTTCTCACCAACCTCAACTCGAGTACTTTCGCTTCTTCTGACCTGAGAAACTTGGAGACTTTGGATTTGTCAGACAACCTCATCACCTACGTGGGCAGAGACAGTTTCCGCAACCTGCCACGTCTCAGTAGTCTGGATCTCTCTCGAAACAGGCTGCAGAACGCGCCTGATGCTTTCTCCTATCTCCCACGGCTCTCGATGCTAAACCTGGACTTTAACCGCTGGAACTGTAACTGTGACCTGGGAGAGCTAGCGCATTTCCTCAACAGCTACGTTCTGTCTCCAGGAAAAGTGCTGTACAATGGGAATAGGATGGCGTGCACTAGTTCAGACAACCCCAAAGTTCTGACAGTGCTGGAGATAAACGCGGTTAATTGTAAGCCAGCTACAAGAAACATTACAGCAGACGTTAGTGCTAAGAGTTCCATCACATCTCAGCGCTACATCAGAGATGTTGTTATCGCTGTTGTCTGTTCTTGCCTGGGTGAGTGTCTAAGGAACATCATAGCTCTTAATCATTAGAAAATGTAATGTAGTAGACACAAATTAGAAACTGGACTTCACAACCGTCTGGTCTGAAAGCACTGGATTGATACTACTACTTCCACTACATTATAATGACAAAAACACTTCAGTATTAATCAGTACAACAATCTCATCTCAGGTCTATCAAACATCCATTGTAGAACCATTGATAGTTTTAACCTTCTGAATTCAAACCAATGAAGAAATACAGTATAAACATGAACTTCTCTGAACTTCTCCATTGTGTTTCAGGTGGTGTCGCAATTACACTTGCAATACTTGCAGTTCTGTACAGGAAGTTGGGTAAAAGGTTTAAACCGATGCAGGGGGTAAAAGGAGCTGAGGAACAGTCCAGTCAAACATGGGATTTCTCTGAAGACAAGGAGGCTCTCTCGATGTCTTACGCTCACCATAACAGCAACTACCGTAATCGTCCACCCTGGGACAAAGAGGGGACTTCATCTGAGAGCAGACCAGACACAATGGCAAATGATTTCATATGCCAAAATTGCAGCTCGAGCTTCAGGAGAAAGACTTTCCATAACAGAACAAATCACCAGCCTATTATGGATGAAAAATGGTCAACCTATTTGAACAGCGAACCTTCAAGCTTTAAAGATGAACGTATGAAAATATGTTTCGTTTTTAATTTGGGGGGAATAATTTACTTGCTTTAGATCATTTTAAACATTTTAACATATTCTTGTTACAGTTACAGATGGAAGAGATGATAACCAAGGTCTCAGGGGGTCAAGACAAGACATGTCCACCATGAGAACCCAACAAGTAGCTCTGAGAAGACACATATCAATTGCCCAAAAACAAACATTTACCCCAGAAGATCAACTAAATCCCACAGGTGCTGCTCAGGAGCATCATTCATTCCTGAAGCATCAACATGGAGAATATGGTCTACCATATTCTCAGCACCATCATCAAATTTATGCGCCAGACATCCCGGACAGTATATCTAGAAATCAAGAAGAGAGTATACTTCCGAGAAGCTCCAAAGTCATTGTGTACAGAGATATTTTAAATTACAACCAGTCCAACACGGATCAGCAGGGTGGAAATCAAGCCAGAGTGGAGAGGAGCGTAACCTTTGATCTGTCCATGGAGCGTGCTCTGTTTGTATCTAGTAAAGAAGGTCCATACAAAATGAGCAAGACAAAAATGTCTAAAACATTAGAACAGAGCAGCAAACCAGGTCTGGGTAAGGTGTCTACCAAAGGAGACAAGAAAAGGCATTTGAAAATCCATGAACAGAGATCTCAAGGAAAAAGTAAACTAAAGGTCAAGTTGAATCTGAACCCACTTAGAAAAAGTCAGGTTCAGCCCAAGTCCGGTTCTAATCAGGAGGACAAGGATGTGAAGAGAACATCCAAAAAGATCAAAAATGACAAATCTCAAAAGAGTAAGGTGAAAAAGAACAACGAAGAACAAGAGAGTAAAGAAAAATCCAAAAAAGGCAAGATCACAAAGACGTTGCAAGTTGATGAAAGTTCAACCAATCCAGGTGAAGCTCAAAGTTTTGAAAACAATCCCAAGGAATCAGAGTCATTAATAGAGCCTTCAAATCTATTAGCTGAAAACATAGAGCCACTTGGTACAGCAAATACTGCAGACCCTCAAGTCCCAACCTTGGACTTGAACCTGGCCCTGATGACACCAGAAGATTCCAGCGGTCTGCAGAAACCGCCACAAGACGGAGAAGATCCTCCAAATGACTCCATGACCACAGTGTCCACAACTGTCTCTGTTGTCCAGGAGTACCTGTCATCAGGTGATGGCTCACCGAAAAGAAAGCTTCGACTGATCGTACCTGAGAAACCCTCCAGCAGACCTCAGACTGCGCTGGAGAAGAAAATCAGATAGATGTCCTACGTAAATGTCCTGTAAGATCTCTCCAGAGTGCCATGGTGTTCATGACCAAATTATATGCCAGGTTAGTTTCTGTTCAGGTCGAGGGCCAAGAGACTTTTTTTATAAGTCAGATAACAGCTGCACAAAGTGCTATTTCTCCAGGATCATTTTTTTTTCTTTGCGATCTATCGATAAGATAGCTAGACCTTGAACACCTTTGCTGCTACAAGTCATGCAACAGATCTGAGATTCATTCAGAGAAAACTGAGCAAGAATGGATGAAGGAAAGAAGAAAAGTAATGAAAGGCAACAGGATGTGGAAGAAGATGAAGAAAAGGAGCCAAAGACGATACTGGGGGTTTTAACCAGACAGCAGTTCACTATGTTGTGTGTGGCTCTTGGGCTGCTTGTGCTGCTGATCATCTTAACGGTCACCTCCGTGGTTCTTACCATGAAGTCAGGTTCAGGTAAACTTCTTGTTACTCTCGTTATGTTCGGTTCATTACAACTCTGTTATGTAGACAAAATTATCAAGAATAAATTCAATTAAAATCACCGTAACATAAATCGAATACCTTATGCACCATATTATCTTCAGTATCAATGTTGTTATGTATGTTTATTATGTACAAAACCATCCACTATTACCAAATAGTAAATAAATAAATAAAAACATTACAGAAGAATATTTGCGTGCCTGTAAAGACAGCAACATACAGCACAGTTATTACATGACGGATGGAAACACAAAATCTAACAGGAACTGTTTACTGTGTCTCCTCCCACTACCTCAACTTATTACCAAGAAGTATTGAAATGTTGTCGCGTGGTCATATTGTCGCTCTTGTTTGCACATTTGCACGTGCACTTTATGTTGTCTCTTTTGTATAAAAACTTATAGATAGTTTTTCTGTTAACTTAAAATGTCAATCTGTCTTGTCTCAGCTAGCCAGATAATTAGGTTTCTAGTTAGTTTTTTGTTAATTTATGTTATTTCATGTTGTATGTAGCACCTTGGTCCTGGAGGAACCTTGTTTCGTTTCACCTTGTACTAAACTGTATATGGTTGAAGTGACAATAAAACGCTTACTTGGCTTGACTTGACCTAATGTAGGCTCCTGAGCAAGTTAACAAAGTTACCAGAAGAATTTGTATTCTGCAGCACGTTCAGTAAAACCTAACAGTACTCTGCAAATGTCTTGAGAACATACAAAAAAATGTCATAAGCAAAGATGCCTTTGAAAAGATTTTTCCTTACATAAAAAAACGAGTGTGCTGGAGAACATTCCAGAGTTTTTCTGGTAACTTTGTCGCACTTTCTATTTTCATGCAAAACCCAGGAGCCGATGTTCAGTTTTGTTTTTGTTGGATATTATATTGAATGGTTTTGTACATAATAATGCAGGCATGATAAACGTACACTACCGTTCAAAAGTTTTAGAACACTTGCAAATTTCTTTGTTTTTGTTTAGTGATTTATTTTCTACATTC